>QLTV01001313.1:22882-58849 GCA_003457575.1 Thermophis baileyi
TCTTATTGGTCATTGAAGTATGCCTGGGGGGCGGGAGTAAAGGAAGTCACTTTCAAGCTAGCTACTGGGAAAGGATGCCTGAACAAGGAGATGGGAAGCGTTAATCCTTTTTTACAATATTCGTGATGGTTCCAGATTATGACTGTAGATTCAGAAGAACTTCTACATAACCGTGAGTGTTGTCAGAGGATGCCTGAAGAATAAAATGTAAGCTGATTGAATGTACCATTGCGTTTTGTTAAGCTGCCTGATGATAGCACAACCAATCTACGCTTGATGACAAGGATCGTCAACAAGGTCGTGATCATCTAGTTTGTATTTTGTGTTCTGATTATTTTTGCCAATGTGTAAGACTGAGCATTTGTTGATTGAGATTTTAAGTTGCCACTTGTTTGACCATTCTGATACATAGTCAAGGTCTTTTTGAAGGGTTGTAGTATTGTCGGTGGTGTTGAATAGTTTTATATCATCTGCGAAGAGGACGCAGTTGCTTTTTATATTATCACAGATGTCGTTTATGTAAAGAAAAGAGAGTTGGTCCTAAAACGCTGCCTTGGGGAATATTGCAGTACAGTATTCCTATCCCTTTCTACATCCTGATAGCTAGAAATGTAAAATGTAAGTTATACACATGACTTCAAGGCTTTCTTTGGCTTTCCTATGACATTGGCCTCATTTCTACATAGTGATGTGGTCAAGAGATTATACTATGAACCAGGAAGTACACAATTCTAATCTGTACATTCAGCAAGTGTGCCATACAGTTCTTCTCCAAGCCATTTTCATCAACCATTAGCTGTACAAAAAAAAAAAAAGCAATGCTAAAGTCTTTTAGAAAATGATAATGTACGTAAAAATATTAAAAACACAAGAGTGCTCTATAAATGCTATTTATTACATTCATATTCTTTTCACATCTTTTCAATATCTTTCTGTTAACTAGATGCCAGATTTTTAGTTCCTACTTGGTAGGATAATATACACTAGAATTTCAAGAGCTAAGTAGCAATGTCTGCTTTGATCTAATTTTTTAAAACAAAGCCCTCCAAACAGCCCCTAGAGCTTTTGCAGGATGGCCATTTTCATTACTAGATGATGTTTGTCATTGAAGACTATTTAATATCTCTTAGTCATGCAAGATGTAGCAATATTTAAATTCATTTCAGTAGCTGTTTTAAATATTGAAGCCAGAGATATCCAAATGCTCAGAAAGGCCAGTGCTGACAATTTCCCTTGAGCATAAGACTACTTTAAAATTACACATAAATTTTTGACATCACAGCTTAAAAATAAAAAAGCTAGAATTAAGTTTTCTCATGTCCTAGCTCTCTTGACCAAAGATGAATTATCCATAGATTCCATTCAATAGTAGCAGAGTCCTGCCAATCCTAGTACAAAACACAGACCATACTGCATGAATGTTCATGGAACTGACAAGTTTTGATTCATAAACTGGCACCTCTCCTGTTATACAATATATATTTCTATTGATACTGGTTGACATGCATGTTTTCATTTACACAGATAGACGTAAGGTATATCTTTTTGCACAAGATATATTGACATTGTCACAAGATTATTTTATCTAATATATTAGCCAGGAGAATGCAAATGACAACCATATTTTTACCATCAGTTAGTAGCTAATTGTTATATGAATAGGGAAAATTAATTTCAACACAGGGATGCTTTTCAGCTGTTGAAGGGTTTAAAGAAAAACATTAAGTGGATCAAAGTTTAATAATAAAAAGAGGCATAGCTCATAAAAAAATAGATTTTTGTTAATTAAAGCATTTCTTGTATCTTCTTGTATTTTCTAAGAAAACTATAATTTGCTTCACAGGCAGTCCTTGATTTACAACATGTTCAAAGTCATGATGACACTGAACAAAATGACTTACGTCTAATCTTTACAACTGCATTGGGTGTGTGACAAACTGCATGTATTTTATGATGGTTGCACTGTCCCAGGGTCATGTGATTGTCATTTGAAAACTTCCCAGGGGGCTTTTGATAAGCAAAGTCAATATTTGCTTAATGACCATGGTGATTCCCTTAACAACCATGACAAAATAAGGTCATAAAATCAGATATGAGTCACTTAACAATTGTATCAGTGATGGAAGTTCTGGTCCCAATTGTGTCTTAACCAGTAGTGGGTTCTAAAACCCGTTGCTACCGGTTTGCATGCGCGCTCGCACGCGCAACGCTTCTGCGCATGTGCAGAAGCTTCCTGGGTGGGTGGGCGGAGCCTCCCGCCGCCGCCGCTACCGGTTCTAAGAACCGGGCCGAACCGGGAGCAACCCACCGCTGGTCTTAACCCTAACCCTTAAGTTGAGGGCTACTTGTAACGCTCTCTACATTTATTTTTAAAAAAAATAATTCATGAACAATGGAACTCTAAAAATGTTTGCACAGACGTAAATATTGCTATTTATTTATTTTACAGTATTTATAATCTGTCCCAGTCTCACAGGACTCTGTGCAGCTTACAACAGCAAACAAAAGGCAAAAAACTCACAATAATAAATATTGTAACTAAATTCAAACTCAAAATAAAACTCAAAATAAGTGCTTACAGTCAGCTGGGACTGAATATACATTGAAATAAAACAATTCAAATGTGTTTACAGAACTGCAGCAAGATGGGGGCTGCACATACTTTTGGGATAGGACTATTCCCTAAGAAAAGGGCTGTTACAGAGTTATTACATCTCAGCCTACCCGCAAGCCTCCAAGGAGAGCAATGAATTGACAGGATGGAGAGATCCAACTCTGGCAAGGCAACTGCTGTATCCCAGATGAATGATGCTTAGTACAGGCTTCCCATGTTGATTAAAACAGTTAAAAGTTAGTCTGCCAATGTATCTGGGGGGATGGTAATTGGAGAAGTAAGTATGTTTAGGACTGCTACTGAGGAGAACCAAGCCATAGTGTGAAGCCTAAAAGGCTGATGAAAAACTCGTCCTCTTCTGCAGGTAGTGGCCTGCTAAATAACTGTGTCTATATTAATAATGAAAGCCCATAATGTGCCTTTTAGGAGCACCTAAGAGGAGTGCCACAATGAAATTAATGTGCCAGGGCCTAAAGGATTAAATGCAGTAAAATGAACATTCTTTAAATCAAATGGTAGATAACAAAAGTTTAAAAAGGCACATATGTGGAGATGGATTTATATGTGCTCGGTTCTACCATTTTTGTATAGGATTTAATTCTAAAAACAGAACATTTCACATGAAATTTACACAAAAGCACAGTGCAAGTCAGAAAAAGATATTATTGATCTACAGATTTCACTGACATTTACAAATACATAATGCATTGCTCTTTTCATTTTGCTGCCTAGGCTGACCCAAATGGCCTTTACATAATTTACTTTTGATTAAAGAAGTGCTTCAACACTGAGAACAAAATTTTAAAAAAAAATGAAATCAATGCCTTTATGACACCATTTTTTGAAAGGTAAAATGGATATGCAGGCTGAAAGGAAACTTTTTACAAAAGCACTAAAAGAAGGAAGCAAAACATTTTTCTTTCACAGAGAGATGTCATAGATTTCACACTGTACATGTGAAAAATTTACCATGAATTTTATGTTTATGCACAGCCGTGTCAGTCTTGATGAAATGCTGATTATAACTTGAGGATGCTTGAGGAATTCAATCACTGTGAATTCCAGTATGAATTTATTCATATTTATAAAGGCTCAGAACTGAGTTGTCCAGTCTTTGCATTTCCTGAATTATGTTCCTATGTCTAAATAAATACTTTAAAAGTATACATTGAAGTACAGGTAGTCCTCAGCCTACTACCACAATTGAGCCCATAATTTCTGTTGCTACTTGAGACATTTGTTAAGTGAATTTTGCCCCATTTTACGACCTTGTTTGTCACAGTTGTTAAGTGAATCACTGCAGTTGTTATGTTAACAACACTGTTGTTAAGTGAATCTGGCTTCCCCATTGCCTTTGCTTGTCAGAAGGTTGCAAAAGGTGATCACATGACCCCATCATAAATATGAGTCAGTTGACAAGCATCTGAATTTTGATCACATAACTAGGGGGATGCAACGGTCATATGTGTGAAGTATGGTCATAAGTCACTTTTTCCAATGCTGTTGTACCTTTGAATGGTCATTAAATGAACTGTTGTAAGTCAAGGACTACCTATACATTGTTTTATGGATTCTGGGATAGTACCTTAGGAAGATATACTTCAGGGAACTAGGATTTGTTATATTTCCCATATAATTGAAAATCAAGAACTCCATTCCTAAAGAGAGAAATCTGAAATAAAAATCCCTATTTTAGGGGAAAGGAGGTATCATTAGGGTTTTCCAGAGACCATGGCAGAAAGATTAAGAGCCTTCCTAATCACAATAAACTCTCTAGCACAGTAGTTCTTGAACTGTTTCATCCCATTACTCCTTTACCTGGTCTTGAATAATGTCATTCTTCCACAAAAACAACAACAAAAAACCCACACACTTTTGTTTCACACGTGTGTATCAGCAGCAGCATCAAGTACAAGCATTTACAAACTGCTCACCCCAGGATATGGCCAGATTTTCCCTTTGAGCAGCGGTTCTCAACCTGTGGGTCGCAACCCCTTTGGGGGTCAAACGACCATTTCACAGGGGTCGCCGTGCGCGTTAGCCTGCCATCTTGGTGCCACCGTCACTTGCAGGGGTGAAATGCTCCCGGGTCTGGAAAGTCTCCCGCTGCTGTCGCTATCAGCTGTCCGGCGACCTGCAGGCATGCCTGAACCGGGAGCATTTCACCCCTGGTGCCACGCCCCCTTTGTCACCTCATCGCATGCGGGGAGGGGGCAGGGTGGGGGTCACGGTGGCGGGGAGGGGGTCACAGGGGGGGTCGCAGCATTAGGAAGGTTGAGAACCACTGCCTTTGAGGGTAATTTTCCCACTTTAACAACTACTGCTCTAGTGTCTATGCTACCTCTGAATCTGTCATCAATTTATTCCCTTTTATTATTTTTATTGAAAATAAATGCCTAATAAGAACAACAGTAGTAAACAAAATAAATAGCTAGTGTAATGCAGTGGTCAAACTTTCTGTAGTCACAGAACACTAAATAAACCTTCAGAAAATGTAGGGGATCACTCAATTAATCCACCCTAATCTTGTCATTTTTAAGACTATAGGAGTTCTTACTCTTTGTTGAATAAGATGATAACTATAGTTGCATTTCTGTATGCTATTAGTTGGTACATATGATAGGGAATTGTTGTAACAAACCAGCTCTTGCCATCTGTCAGTAATGATAGGAAAATACAAGTTGCCCTTTCATTGTAATATGGAGATGCTGTCAGGCCACCTGGTAGACTCTGTTAACTACAAGAGGTCCTCAAACCACAATTTTAGAATCACTGGGCTAATTCATCATCAGTTATGAAAGTTTACCAGATTATTTTGGCTTGCTCATTAGCACTCGCTAACGAATGTAGAGAAGCTGTGGTGGATCATCTGGTGGAACTCTGCAAGCCATTGGCATTCTGACAGATCAGCCATCAATAGACACATAAATATTAACAACATCTATAGACTATGCAAAAGAGATAATCAACCAGCCCAAAAGAGAAAAAGACTCCAGCACCTCTCCACCAGTAATCAGCACTCAGATCAGCATAGATTAACTCCAAGGTTAACTTCAGATCAACAATCAAGTAAGCAATACCCCAATCAAGAAACTGCCAAAGAGCCATCAGTAAACAGCCCAACCAAAGAATCTCTAAGACTGCCCCCACCCACACAGACAGGCAAGACACCAGAATATAACCTGACAGCAGACAGCACTCCTTATTAGCACTGATGATATTACCTACTTAGAGTAATGAAACATCTGCAAGCTCAGAGAGCACCAAGGACCCCTCATTTCAACCCTGAGCTATAAATATTCTCCTTTATTGGGACTTCTTTTTGCTGACAAACATTTTTTTTTTTTAAAGGAGTGTTACAGCTACGTCCTCTCCTTTCTGAACAACTTTCCTAGGTTCCCAGGATTTTATTAAAAAGAGTATTGTTATGTTTTATGCATTTCTTTTCCTCTTCTCATGGAAGTCATAGCAGTACGAACAGCTGCACTTTTGGTAGAATTGTTATTTGGGTGAAAATATTCAAAATGTTTTGCAAACAATGACAATCTTTTCTACCATCATGAAAGACTGCACGTCACAGTTCTTACTTGTCCAATAGAAGACCTAAATGTAGAATCATGTAGAAAAATCATGCACACATCACCATTTCTTGCTGGTAAAGGATATAAGAGCATATTTTTGTGTGCTGTGCAAAATGACTATTTTTATTCAAGAGACCAAGACTTATTTTTGTGAAACAGTTTTATCTCTGTCCTACAACTCACAGATAAATCAAAAAAATAAGTGGAAATAATGTAGACCAACATTACAAGCCACACTTGGAAAAGAAGACACAACACTGTACTTGACTAAGTATCTTGCTCTAAATGTGATAAATTGTGGACATAATAGTCATTTTAAAATGGGAAGATTCAAAAATCTATCAGAAAGGACATAGAAAAGCTACACATGAGCATAAAGGAGGTTGAAGGAAAACTTATCATTCTGTTACACAAAATTGGTTTTCCCATTAGATGCTTTATTACCATATGCTGAAAATGGAAAATGCTGCAATGAGAAAAGTGATGGTGACACTAAGATTAAGTGATGCAACTTGGCTAATGATATCCAAAAACATTTATTTCTGCTTCCAACTGTGCACAACATACATAATTGATGCAGATTCTGGCAATCTGGAATATAAAATAAAATATAATAAAGGAAAATTCATTACTCATTTGAAGCAGCTCTGCAGCATTTGAAACTCTTTCATAGGCTCTCTCATCCACATGTTATATCCAATTATTAAGAGATGCAGCATTATATTATCTTGGAAAAAATGAAGATGCATACAAATAAAACCAGCAGAGACTGACATGATTACAATCTTACAACATAAAGTAAAATATGTTGCAACTTTTCTATTTCTTCTCTGTGTACCCTGAAAATATGTGAAATAATAGAAAGCAATTAAAGAGAGAAACAGTATCTCCTATATTGTGGTCAACACTTATTTCTTATCCTAATGAGTTATGTCTGGTACGTATTTTACAATCATTCAGCATCAGGTTAAGATAAACATTATCTTGTTACCCAGGGACTTGAATTTGTATGACCCTTCAAACTGCCTGTGAAATTGAAATTGTAGTTGAACTGTTTATTGCTTTTATTATATCTGTTGAAAAGTTGTTTCATTGTACTGTTGATATTTTTCAAATTTATTATTTTCATTGTTTATCATCCTCCAATCATTTGTGATAGTATATAATATAATAATATTTTAATATAATGCATACAATTGCCCAGAGCAGGAATTTCCTGAGCAGTAACTGTCATCTTTTGTTCTGTGCTGGAAGGGTAAAAATAAAGAAACATGAAAATATTGAAACAAGAGAAAATAAATATCAATGAAAGAAAGCATATTAATAATGTGGGATTATTCAAACTAGAATTTGGAGAGTGAAGATGTGAAATGACAGGGTTCACACTTTTCAATTGCAGTATTACATAGTCAAAAAAAAAAAAAAACTGGAAAAATAGCCATGTCATGAAGAAAGCTATGGGAAACAAATGACAGGGTTCACACTTTTCAATTGCAGTATTAAAAAGTCAAAAAAAAAAAAAAAACTGGAAAAATAGCCATGTCATGAAGAAAGCTATGGGAAACATTCATAGTTCCACAAGTATGCTGGGGGAAAAAAATCTGTGCTGTGAATACTATTGGAATCTCTGGAGCATGGTAACAAAAGAAAAAGCACCAGCTACAGTATGTATTTCTGGAACAATACAGTTCTCCTTCATTTCTGCAAAGAGGAAATTGCTGTGATTTATGCAGATACACTCTTTCGCCCAAAAGCTTAACCACAACCATGACATACTGCAGAAAAATCCATGCATCACTTCCAGTTCAAAACAGACACCTGAAGCAAAGCTAGTATATGAGAAATCAATGGATTTTTGTTGTCAGGTACATTAGCTATAGAATAGGAAGCCGTACTGAATTATTATTATAAGATCAAGGGGACCGAACATTTTTCTCTCATTTATGTCCCCCAGACTGCAAACGGTTTATATTGTCTAATTCTCTACAGGCTTGAGTTAAAATTTAAGACTTTACAACAGCTGAAGCCTTCAGTCACATCCCAGCATTGCTATTAGAAAATTGCAACATCAACACTGTATTTATTTGGTTATTCATAAATCAAAATCTATTGCCAATTCCTTGGAGATAGCAGTCAATGTAGAAGTACTGCCAAGTCAAAGCAGAGCAAGGTGATTTAAAGATGCTCACATAAGTGTTCTTCTACTGGCATTTCTATTTATGAGTTCTGCTTTGAGGACTTCAATAACATTTTAATTAAGAAACAATTGACCAGACAGGAACTATAAATTCCAGTTTATTAAAGAGAAAAGGTAGGTATATTTGAAAGAGTAAGAAAATAATTCCCACTCTGTCTTTTAAATGGAATGGATGACTCTTATTAGATTTTCATTTAGCTGAAAGAGGAAAAAAAGTACAATAAGAGATGCTTTTCCATATATATTTCAAAGGAAAGAAGCACAATACACGGTTTAGCACTACATTTGCTGAGATATCTTTTGCCTGTGTCTCAGTGGAGAAGAAAATGCATCCACGTGTGACAGAGGAAACAATAACGTGACTACAAGGGCTCCCAAAGTGCTTTCCAAAACAAGACAATCTGATCTGCAACCTGGATTTGTAGTGGTGCAATAACAAGGCATTGAGCATGAACAGATGAACTTCTTTCCTTCACTCTCTTTGGGGAATAGGGTTAATAATTTATCCAAAAGGGGCATACAACTGGCTGTGGATATGGCAAGTGTTATGCCAAACAGCTGGCCGTTCACAGAACTGTAGGTGCTGAGGGGTATAGATTAGGAGGGGATGAGGTGACGACTATTTGAACAAAATAATATGTTTAATAGATTCTCAATGTCAGGGTTCCAAGTAACACCCCCAATGAAAGAAGATTCCGACTGGATGCGTGACAGCAGCAGGAATCCCCACTCCCAAGAGTGCCTGGGGTCTGCTGGTCCCGACTCCCTCCATCGCAGGCTGGGGTCTGCTCCGCTCTACTCAGTCCCATCCGCTGGTTCGGCAGCATCTCTCCGGCCATTGCCTCCTGGGGTAGTGCGGCTCCCACAGCCTCGCTCCATAGAATAAGATCTGGCTGAGCGGCTTGCCCGTGCACCGGCTCTTTGGGCCAGGCACCAGCTGGCGCTCCACTTCTGCAGCCATCTCCGCTTCCACCACGGCTTGGGGGAGTAGATGGTCTTGACATAAATCGCCAAGCCAGCCCCTGTGGCTCCCTCCGTGGCTGCCTTGTCTTCCTCCATCTTCCCTGAGTCTTCATGCCACCCGGTATCGGGTCGATGTTTGGGGCTCAGGACCCTGGACAGCACCCCGGGGTTTGGGGAGCTGGTTGAAGTTTAAAGGAGATTCAGGTTAATGTCAGGGTTCCAAGTAACACCTCCAACGAAAGAAGACTCCAAGGCTCGAAATTCCTCAAAGTTCCATTTTATTAGAGATGTCATATTGGCACATCTGGGAAAACCCAAATCTGAAAGCTTCCAGGTTTTCCCCACCCAAAAGAAAGTCCAAGTCCATGCCCCAGCACCCACATGTCCATCACATGGTCCAATCAATGCACCGTCCCAACTGGAGATGCCTCCCAGCCACACCCCTTCAGGTGCAGGACAGAATGTCCTTGACTCTCAGAGAAAGGAATGTTATTATGACTATATATCTCCCCAGCTCCATACAATCCCCCCTCCCAGTTTCCCACATCACTAAATGTGGCAGGCCTAAAGATCCAATGCCCAAGATGGCTTCCAGGCCTGACACTCAACTTGATCAAATCCAGCCATACAGGAATTATTCATTTAATGCCACGAAGTGAGCGCAAATAGTTTAAAGTGGGTGGGGCAATCTTCAACTATGAATTGGGACATACGTGTTTTTTAGTGTTCTACTAGAGGTCTTGAACAATCCTGTAAATTAAAACAAATACAAGCAGTAATTTTCAGTCCAAGGTCTGCCTTGATCTTTGGAATGGATGCCACCAGGAATTGTATTCCAAAGAATAAATATGATTATAATAAGTGGGTGAGATCAGTATAAAGCACAAACTACTTTTAATTTGCTTTAATTTATAATGATTTTTCATTGCAATTAAACCAAATGAATATGGTGAATATTATTACATTCTATAATTTCTCACATTTGTTATATTAAAAATTATAATCTCCAAATACCATCAAGGGGCTGAAGGAGATGCCTCCAAAGTTTTGAGATGGTTCAGTCTATAATGATGTAGAATAAATTTGTTGGTTGTCTGATGTCAGTGCTTCCAGATAAACAGAGCTTAAATTTATAGCTTATGTCATTTTACAGACTGGTATATGTTTATTGATATATGAATATAAGATGTGGACTAGCTTTTCACTTCTGTCAGATACATCTATTCATCATCAGAGTTTACTATCTGAAAGAGCTACTACTTCTGAGCTGTAATTAAGAAAGAGCAACATATTCAATATGTATCAGGATATATCCTATATACAATCATATTGTCTGCCTGCCTGCCTGCCTGCCTGCCTGCCTGCCTACCTACGTACCTACCTATCTAACATCTATCTATCTATCTATCTATCTATCTATCTATCTATCTATCTATCTATCTATCTATCTATCTATTTATCTATCTATCTATCTATCTATCTATCTATCTATCATCTACCTAAATATCTATCTGAATCTAAATGTGTATCAGGAACCAAAACAATAGAGATAGCAAAACCTGTGACCCTTCATTATCATGTTAACAACTTCAAGCCAGGCTAAAAAGAATTTGCTCTGAATTAAGACTTCATTATCGTTTCACCAGCATCAACATAACACATTTAAATTTTCTGGAATAGGAAACTAGGTCACAAATTGGATCATATTAGAACTTAGATAACGAAAATAATTGTGCTTGAACCTTCTATCACAATAAAACAGTATTATTTGTAAAAAGAAAAAGAAACGCTTATTTTCTTAAACATATTAATTGGAGGTTTTCAAGAAGGGACTAGATAATTATTTGTCTGGAATGGTATAGGGTCTCCTGCTTGAACAGGGGGTTGGACTAGAAGACCTCCAAGGTCACTTCCAACCTTATTATTCTATGTTCATTGAATCATAGCTTACACATTTTTCTGTTATACCATAGTTGGGAGTCAGACAAATATTACAAACATCACAGATTTTTAATGCTTTTCTCATGCAAAAATAAAAAAAATAAAAACAAGTTACTTTATTGAAAGGGGAACAAATAACGTTTGGTAATCCACAACAGAATAGCCTGATTGGACTGATCATGATATTCTATCTACCCTGATCTAAATATTTTTAAAAGTGTGCCACAATAATCCTAAAGTCAGAATAGAGCTGGAAGGGACCTTGGAAGTCTTTTAGTCCAACCCCCTGCTCAAGCAGGAGACCCTATACCATTTCAGACAGGTGCCTGTCCAGTCTTTTCTTAAAAACCTCCAGTGATGAAGCACCTACAACTTCTGAAGGTAAGCTGTTCCACTGGTTAATTTTTGTCTGTGTGTTTAAATATAAAAACAGAAATTATATATTCTAGGAGTCTTAGAAATAGATCTTAAATAACTTATATTCCATTTCTATAAATCCACTTCTTTCTTTTGGGACTCAACTTTTTTTTCTGATAAAGCTTTTTGACATTTGTTCTTTGATTTGCCATTTATCCAAAGCACTTTTGTCTACTTGCTCTGGAATACAGACAAAAAGATCAAGTTCATTAATGAACTACAGAATGAACAGCAAAACTGAATTGTACTGAAGAAGTTAACACAGGCATTTGCCATATTATGTGCTCCTAGAAGTCATAAAAAGGAAGATTAATTCTTTTCTCTTTGATAATAACTCCAGAGTTGTATCTTAATTGGAGCTTATCACAAATTAACCTAAGGATTTCATTATTGCAAGATGTGGAGATAGTCACTAACTTCATTGCCTTTTAAAAAAGAGATCAGATAAAACTGTGGAGATCAAGTCTATCAAGCTCTATTAATCTTAATCTTTGGCTTGTGGTCAACCTGCCATTGCTGGAGAACAATGTCAGCAGATGGGTATGTCTCTACCTCTTGTTATAAGCACCCAAAAGCTATCTGGTTGGCCACTGTGAGAAAAATAGATAGGCCTTGAGCTGGTCTTGCACGGCTATGTTCATGCTCTTATTCTTTTATTTAGTTGTGACATAATGGAAAAATGTAATATATTGTAAAAATTTATCTGGAAAAACATATTTTACAATAGTAGTATTACAAGAATGTCCTGTTTTTATATAGAGTTCTTATTAGATCAGAATTATCTGTTCAAAGCCTAACACCTCCCCCAGATTAATTTAATTTAATTTATTAGGAAGTGGTGATATTTTAAAATCAATATTATTTCTGTTAAGATCTGTTTCTAATGAAATTTACTGAAGCCCAAACCACAGAATATTTATTGAAGAACAATGAATTAAACTGTGACTTTAAAAAAAAAAAAGTCAGAGTTTCTCTCTCTCTCTCTCAACTCATATATTTAGTAGAAAAACTTCAGTTGTAACCCAAGCATTTGCTTTCTCTACATCTTCATTGTGGTTAAATATGATATACAGTACCTTAGGCTTTTAAGTTAAGACAGTTTGCTAGTAAGTGATTTTCCCCTGTAATCTTTATATTCTGTATTGTTTATCACTTAACCTAAATGTTACAGTACAACAGTTCCAGTGATGGAGACTTGTTCAAGGCATACAACAAAATGTTGTAAAGCTGTAGTTCTTACGTTTTTGTGTCCTTTGTATCCTTTAGTTTGCAGTTCATTTGGAGATCCCTTACCAGAGGTGGGTTCCTCCCGGTTCGGACTGGTTTGCCCGAACCGGTAGTGACCTGCTGGTGATGTCACAGTGACGTCACGGATCTGGTTCGGTCGGTGCCAGTCCGTGGGCGCCGCCATCTTTTTTTTTATTATTTTTTTTTTGAATTTTTTCTGGGTTTTTTTCTTCTGCGCATGTGCAGAAGCCGGGTTTGTGGCACTGTGCCTGCATCGCCATCTTGTTTTTGGCTTTTTTGGGGGGGAGGATTTTTTTTTATTTTTCGGCACTGCACATGTGCGCGTACGCTTCACGTGTGCGCCCATGAGGCACGGCCATGCAGCGCGGGAGGAAGCGAACTGGCAGCGAGGTAAGTTATAACCCACCCCTGTCCCTTACTACTAGATGACAATGACACAACAGAGAGATACTTTTTGCAAAATCTATTTTAGAAAAGTTCTACTATTTTTCTTGAAAGAAGAAAAATACAAAATCAGAATGCCTTATTATTCTAATTATTGCATGGCTGTTGGAAAGGAAACAAAGGATTTTGTTTTAGATAATACTGCTAAGCAATCTCCCTTTATTCCATTGGTCATTCATAAGTGAACAAAAACTATACCGAGAAATTATGTGTAAAAACTATTTTACAATAATTTAATTTCATAACCAGTGAAAGTGCTTTTAAAATAAAACATTTATCATTCTTACTTAGTTTTAGTATTAATTGATTTCACACAGGGTCTGTGATAAGAATTGACTTCCTTTGTGAAAATATTTTTTTCTTTGCTTATATTTACTATGAAATTGTCTGCTGTGTTTAATATCCCAGGGTTTGCCCTCTATTCCTTTTTTAATCATAACTCAACAAAAACCATCTGGATTGTTGAAATGTCAGAAAGTACTTTGTCAGAACACCAAACATAGACAAGGTAATTATCCCTTGCCATGTTCCTTTCTTACACTGTTATAAAAAGAAAGTGTAAATTTTGTTTCTGTTTTACAGTGTCTGTTAACCTGTGTCTTAAGAACTATGTTTCCAGATGATAGGCATAATTCATTATGTTTCATATTTCACAATAAAGATTGCTATGGACCTTTTATTTGAGTAGCCTGGACTTCTAGTTTCTAAAATGAGATGCAAGAAACCCCTAATAGTTAGTAAATAGAGTATCTGTAAAACAGTCAGCAGGAAGAGAGAAAAAATGGATTTTCTCTTTGTCATATTATAAATATGTTAATTAAGCTTTTGTTTTTCTAGTTATTTGGGTTTAGTGGTCTAAATTTTCTAACACTAAGTAAGAGGCAGAATAATTTGGATTTCCAAATTAAGCTTCCTGTTTGGCAGCTGGGTTGAACTGTATTTCTGAGGAGGATTGGGGTATTTTTCTAATGAATACATTGGAAGGATCAATACAACCTATGTTTCATTACTTGGGGCCACATTTATAAAAATATTTTCCCTAGTCAAGCCCCTCAAATTAGAGGAGCCATGTAGTGAAGCTATACAACTGATTTTTTGTAAGGAATTTTTTATTTTATTTCTATTTGCCAATAAAGTGAAACTTTCATTAACTGTTTATGTTCACAGTGATCATTGTAGTTAAATTTATATATTTGTTGATGTATATTGCTATAACTCCATTCTTTACTTTTTTGAACAAAGCAATTCTTTCAAAATGATTCCCAAGCAATCTTCCTATTCCATGATTTTATCCAAAGCATATATCTACAAACTGAAATGTTAAACCAATGTCCACTTAACAAAAATATAAATTCAAATTAAGATTTTTGTAGTTTTGCTGACCTGAGTTCTATCACTGATGCACAATGAACTACAAAGCTTATTTTACAAATAAGGATCAAAGGATGCAATAGCAGTGAACTCTTCTGACTTGAGCAACCCTTTTTAAATTCTTTTATTTTTTATTGTCTGCAAGATTCTAATGGGACACACAAGTAGAGACAAGTTAGCCTAAGGGTATCTTGGTGAATGCATCAGAAGACCAGTCATGCTGATCTTTGTAGTTTAATATTTCCAAGCCATAAAAGCAAGGCTAGCTCCCCCCCCCTTTTTTTTTCTTTTTTCTTTTGCTGGAAAAGCATTTTTCAAGCAGCAAGATACCTTATCTTTCATTTTGTATAGATCAACTCTGCCACGTCTTGAAGTGTTTATAGTTTTAATATATAACTATAAATGCCCCCTAAACAAGGAATATTGCACCTTTAGACTACTGTTATTGGTTTATTGCTCATCACAGCTATAAATTAGCATCTTCCCCCGGCAATACTGAGAGCACCAAATTAGGTTACAACATGTGTAAACAAGAAGCTATTAAAGCTTTGCTGTTTCTTAAAAGTCTTTATAGTTTACTGGTGTACACCTGTAAGTGTTTCAATTAAAGAGCTACATGCTTGCTCAATACCTGCTGACCTGGATGGGATAGGACCGTGATGGTGAACCTATGGCACGCGTGCCCAAAGTGGCACACGGAGCCATGTCACCTGGCACATGCGGAGTCGCCCGTTCCTCTTCCGGGTTTCTGGCACGCATGCGCACATGACGATCAGCTGGCTTTTGTGCATGCGGCAGTGCCGGAAACCAGAAAAGCTGGTCTTCCATTTTCCGGTGTGAGCATGCATGACAGTAACCAGAAGACTTGCCGGTCGGCGCGCATGCGCATGCTGGTAACCGGAAGTACATTTTCCGACACACGCATGCCCCCTGGCAAGTCCTCTTCCTGGTTGTGGCCCAGACGAGTGTGCACACGCGCATGCAAAGTGCTCCCTTTTCGGCACTTGGTGCTGCGCACGTGTTCCCTTTTCGGCACTCGGTGCCAAAAAGGTTCGCCATCACTGGGATAGGATTTTGGCAGTCAGGATAGCAAAAGCAAGACTAAAAGCGGGGAAATCTGAGTATTAAAACACAGACACTGTGAGCCATGGATTTAAATTTATGCTAATCAGATCTTTTTCTTACTAAGTTTGCTCTTTGGCTGTTGACAAGAAGCTGTTGTTTTGTACCTCTGGGCCAAACATTTTCAAGTCAATGTCAACTTTAGCTCCTGAAAAAAAACAACAAATATATATTTTGAAAGCCTGCTATTGCCTTATTCACTTTATCTGGGATGAACAAAGGTCAAGCTGCAAGGCCTATCAATAATCATCACAGCTGTAGAAATAACAATACACAAGGCCATGTTATGCAGGCAGTGTTTTATTATTTAGAGGAATGAATGTAAGGATAGTTGGAATCACTCTGTATCACTCAGTGGGTACATAGAGGGAAATAATTTAGCCAACTCGGTGAAGGAAGTCATTACAGCTATCTGACTCTAGGTGGGGCTAGTTAAGTGCTTGTCTACTTCTCTGTATTAAAATATGTAATAGTGAGTAGAAGGGATAACATGTTGTATAAGATAAGCCCTTTGCATCCATTTCTCAGATGTCATCACCCATCTTTATTTGTAATACAGTATAAGAAATAGGGTGGGGGTAGTTGTTTCCTTGTACAAACAGAGCGGCTCACATATATTTTCTTTTATATTTTCCATACTTACTACATATTTGGCAGTGTGCACCTAAGAGGCATTGCAATTACTATCTCTTGGCACTTAGAAAAATAGGGGGAAATTTTGTTGGCCAACATCAGTATAGAATTATGTGTTAAACTGTTCAAGAAAAAGCTAATGTGCATCTTGAGGTGATAAATTGAGGTGGGATTCTTGAATCTTGTCACCAAGAGTGAGGAGATCCAGTAGGATGGGAACAAATCCTTTTTAGTACTAACCTATATAGGAGCCTGAGAAACCTGCTTAACAGATATGAGTGGTGGGATAGAGTGGAAATCATGCTATGTCCAAATTATAGATGAGTCAGGCTAGTTTATTTATTAGTAAACCCAGTGAAAAGACTTAATTTGTAAAATGATTTGAAAGCTTCTACATTAAGGTACAATCATATAGGGATTGTTACAGGTTTTGCATTATTATTAAAGTTATAGCTAATAAAGGAGAATATTTGTAGCTTAGGGTTGAAATGAAGGGTCCTTGGTGCTCTCTGAGCTTGGTTGTTTTCCTGCAGACATTTCATTACCCAAACTAGGTAACCTCATCAGTGCTAGATTATGCTACAAATCACTACCACTACTGATGATGTTACCTAGTTTGGGTAATGAAATATCTGCAAGAAAACAACCAAGCTTAGAGAGCACCAAGGACTCCTCAAGGTAAAGATTGGCTTTCCGTAGTGATCATTTTATGCTTTTTATTCTGGCTATTATTGTTTTTATTGCTTGATTGCTTTGTATTGATATTTTAACTTTGTTAGCTACCCAGTGTTGCACTTGCAAGATAGATAGCCATATAAATCAATAAAATAAAATAAAATGCAGAAATGGTGGTGCATTTTCCATTTCACAGATCAGAGATTCTTCCTGGAGAATGTAAAAAATCAGCTCCTGACTTAGTTGCTTCCTATAGCTCTTTATCACATAAGTGGTTTTTTCTCCTAACTAGTTTTCTATTAAGCTGGCAATTAACTAACCTTTGCCATGGGAGTCAAGCCTATTATGAAGAAAGCTTGTTGGATTAATAACACATTCCATTCTTCTCTATAACTCTATTCTAGGAATCACTATCTTCCATTGCATGCTCTCTTCCATGTCACCTAATTTTAGCTGTTAAACTGAAATACTGTAAAAAGAGAAAGAGTTGCCTGGCCATTTTAATTCTGGTGGAACTTAGAAGCAGGCTGTTCACTGCAAACATTTTCAGCGATAATACTTAAATGGGGATATTTGCAGTTATCCTCAGTTTGAAGATAAAATGTGGAAGGAAAACAGCCAATGTAAAACTTGGGAGTTAGCAGAAACACAAGGTTGTATTCTTAGGGGTTAGACTAGTACAATCCTCTAGACCAGTGGTTCTCAACCTTCCTAATGCCGCGACCCCCACCACTCCCCCTCCCCCTCCCCACACGTGCACGTTGCCAGGCGAGAAGCGATGAGGTGACAAAGGGGGCGTGGAACCAAGATGGCGGGCTAGCGCGCGCGGCCCATCCGTCGGCGCCTGTGCATTCGAGGGCCACCCGTGCATCGCACCGTCCCCGGGTAGTCGTATGTGGACGGATAGAGGAGCGGTGTCTCGGTTCCTAAGACCATTGGAAATATGTGTTTTCCAATGGTCTTAGGTGACCCCTGTGAAAGGGTCGTTCGACCCCCAAAGGGGTCGCGGCCCACAGGTTGAGAACCGCTGCTCTAGACTGTGCTGCTAAAAAACTGACCTGCAAAACAGACAATGGCTGCTTGTACTTAGAACTAGATTAATACGTTCGTTTCTTAGGAGCGAATTAAAATCTCTGCAATAATGTTCATGTAAAAATACATATTTGTGGTTCTGGTTTACCCATACACTGTGCTTACAATGTGGAATAATGGGCAAGTCACTGTTTACTCAGTACAGTTATTTTCCCCACTTTTCCAGACTGTAAACACAGTGCAATGTTCCTCTGCCCTCACATCCTACTCCATTCTAGGAGAGGTGGAATCCTTTCAAAATATCAACCCATCCCGTGATTTCTACAACTATTAAGGATTGCCCAAGTAGATTCTCACACTCTACTTCAGGGGTGTCAAACTTGCATCGTCACAGCAGCGTCACGTGACGTATCGCAACTTTTTTTCCCTTTGCTAAACTGGGTGCAGGTGTGGCCAGTGCGTTAGACATCCGGGCTGTGGGCTGCAAGTTTGACAGCCCTGCTCTACTTCAATATTCAGATAAGGAAAGGCATGGAAAAATATTCAAATATATCAGAGTTGTTCATTTGTGTAGATTATACTACTCAGCTCTTCAGGAGAAGAGTGCAACATCATAAATTGCACATTAATAAATAAATGTGTTCTACATTACAGTTAATTACTTTATTCCACAAAAAATAATGAACACATTTAAGAAACAAGACAGTTGTTGTCTTAAGCAACCTCATTGCTGATTCTGTGCTTTAGTCAAACTAGAGTATGATCTGTGGGTATTCTCTGGATAGCCATTTTAAGTATTCTCTGGAATAGAAAACCAGCAATTAAGCATACAATTAATCAATCTATTGAGAATGAATTAAGGCAGACTATATCAACTGGGAATATCTGTCTATCTGCCTGCCTGCCTGCCTGCCTACCTTGGATTGTTTAACAGAACTTTGCATGGTATTAACAATGTTGTAAAATTGAAAATAACATTCCATTCTAATATTCACTGGATGATTTTAATTGCTGCTTTCTTTTATTTTTAATGGGAAAAGGCAGATAAAAAGACACATTTTATTCATGAAACTTAATGTGGTATTTTTAAAAAATAATTTTCTTCTTTGAATTTTTGTAGCCCATCCACAATGTGTCTTTGCTGGACTTTCTCTACTGGAAAAAACAAATAGCAAATTAACTTTCATAGTGGGGGGGGACAGCAAAAGTGAGATGAGAAATTAACTAATTAACTCTGGAGAGGGCAGGGCAAACACTCCAGAATGCATTTGAATACTATTCAGTTTCAGCACTTTTCAACTTTAGTGTTATTTAACTATTATTTTAAATATGTTTAAATAATGTGCAAATAAATGCTGATATTTCATGAACTAGTACTGGTATAGAGAAAGGGGGAAACTACTCTCACAGAGAAAACTATATAGTCAGTAATTTGAATATATATACAAGTACATACAAATATAGCTATATCTATATAAATAGATGATATGTAGATGATAGAGAGATGGAGATAGAGAAATAAATACAGATAGATAGATAGATAGATAGATAGATAGATAGATAGATAGATAGATAGATAGATAGATAGATAGATAGATAGATAGAATATCCCATTCCATTCCTGTTGGGGGCACCATTTAAGACACTTCCGGGTTGGAAGGCTGGTGACATCACCATTGCCCGGGGAACATACCGGTATATATATGCATTTATGTGTGTGTCTATATGTATATGTATATTATATATAAATATATAGATTAGAGAAAGAGAGAGTGTGTATGTACACACACATATACATATTATATATCTCTATGTGCATACACACAACACACACACACACACACACACACACACACACACACACACACACACACACAAAAGGCTCTCCATAAACAGAAACAGTCTTGCAAAAATATCCTAAAAGAATAATTATGGAATATTTAACATAGTCCCCTTGTGTGATTAATGCCGTTGTAATCTTGGTAAGTTGGTGCACTCTACATTATGAAAGATAACTTTCATAACCAAGTATATGAATCTCCATACTGTGAATAATGAGCCTGAGGTAAAAAAGATGAAATCCTACAAATATCAGACTTGTTATTCGTAATATGGAGATTCATAAATTTTGTTGTCTTTCTTCTATATTGTCTTTCATAATATACATGCATCAACTACTAAGATTATAACTACATTAATCACACAAGGATATTATGTTAAATGTTCTATCATTATTTTGTTAAGAGATTTTTGCATGACTGTTTCAGTTTCATGAAGAGCCATGTGTGTGTGTCTGTATGTGTGTATGCGTATAAGTCATGCATATTGAGCAATACAAAAACATCCTCTAAAAAGCTAAATGAATATGTACTGTAACTCCTCTATTCAATATATCAATTTTTGGTAAAATTCCTACCTGCCATTTCTTTTTGGATCTATATAGCAGAAAGGAGGGAGGGATCTTCTTTCTCTTTCTCCTGTCTCCATAGTGTCTGAAATAGGCCTACCACAACATCCTAAGCATCAGAAGACCTGAGAAGTGAATATTAGTATCAATCATATTTCAATTTATATCTAACATGCAACTACAGCAACATTTGTTTCAGATACTAAGAAACTGAAAGAACAGGTAAGTGAATCTTTGCTCCAAGATATTAATCATCAGGTCCAGATAATATTAACTATCAGTTAATGGATTTGTCTAATGTTGAATAGATCACAATTTTTTCTTATTCATTCTCTTTTAGTTTCATAAAAGAAATTTTTCTTTAGGAATTACTTCAACAAAGAGTATGTTGGAAATATTTTCACAGATGGAATATAGCATTCTTGCACTTAACTCTGCAGCAGTAAAGAGATGGAGTGAACATCCTGTCTTTCATTGTACACTTATCTCTTCACACTCCCTGGCTTCCCATACTCTAAATAAATTCCAGTGAAAGGTTTTATGAGGCTACCCTAGTTATTGACTATGACTCAATAACAATGCCATAGTAACTACTAATGGAGTGTTCTGTCCTTAACAAACTGTTCACTTCTTTCCATAAATTTAGTAGAAAATTTTAAAGGCAATTTGTGTATATGTGTGGATATTACACACCTCTCTTATGTAAACAAAGGAAATCTATGATAAATGAAAACACAATCTAAAATGTAATCAATATAGTTAGAATAAAATTAGAATCAAGGTAACAAATATTGGCTTTGTTTTTCTGAGCTTATTTGAAAAGGGAGTTATGGGCTCATAATAAAAAATATACAGTTTCTAATTACAACAAATTTTACAATTATCAGGAAAATACAGTTTTCCTTTTTTGAGCATTCTCAAAACATAATTATTTAGGCCAATCCAAATGAATATGTAAGAATCCATTTATTTTTATAATGGACAAAATTCTATTCCTTTTTAAACCAGTGTTTCTCTTCTTTTACCAACAGTTTTGGCTGTTGATAGTATACTTCATTTATAAGAAGTTTGCCAGCATGGCCAAACAAGGCGTCTGTCCAACTTCTGAACAAACAAAAAACATTAAAGCAGAACAAAATAAAACATGATTAATGCTCATGAGTTGTAGTTCTTTTTTTGCCAGGTAAGTTCTTCCAGCTATGTAATGCTGATTCTATTACCATTGGGTGCATTATAAGTTTTCTGTCATTCCTTCAAATAGTGATATCATATAGCCATATGTTTTATTGTTTATATTACCTTGAGGGATCTCTGCCACTTTGTTCTATTCTATCTCCATGGCTAGATGCTGCCAACCATTAGGTCAGAATTGGGTTTGTTGTCAGCACTGCACTTTATTGCAATACTAGAGAAGAAAGGAGCTCGCTCATTATCAATCACCTTCTCCCACTTCAACTCTTTGCACCTGCAATCTCATAACAGCTCATTTTGGGGGCACAGTGGGCACCATCTTAGCACTAGATCTGTATTCAGAAACAGCCTAATTGATGGATCACAGGCATGGAACCCCTCCATGCCTCTTGGCTGTCAGTCATATAATTGACAAATGCCAACCTTACTCATCTCTCATTATGGACAGTAATTGCTGATTATTTTGTGGGAGTGGACACAAAGCCAGGGGAATCTGCTAGTTTCTTTCCTTAATTTGTCTTGCATTAAAACTTTAATGACAGTACTTGCAAGCCTTACTGTCTTGGCAGAATAGGCCTTGAAAAATGAGACTGCACATTTTGGCCAGGATATATTTCTGTCAGCATAAGGAATGGTGGCTAATATTATAATAGGGGTGTCTAGTAGTGATTATAGCAGGAATAAAGAAGGAGGAGAAGAAGGAGAAGGAGTATGGTTATAGAAGTATATGAAGTCTGTCTTGTTTTAGGTTATCTGCCTTATCAAATTGTAGAGTGATACATTTTGGTGGTTTAATGAAATTCATTGTCTGCTACCACATCTTCATAGCCTGTCCGATCCAAATCCACAGCAAAATCCAATTCAGTTGAATCCTTTATTTGTTTATACCTAATGGACAGAATATTGCCAAACTGAAGCTATAACTTCCTAACCTTCTGTTTATAGCCTGAGAGATTCTAGGGTATGGCCACTTAGGTATCTCAGAACTGCACATTTAATCCAGGACTCCCTCTGGGAAAGCTCTTAGTTGTCAAAAATCTCTCCCTTTGCTCCTGCATACTCCATCAAATAGCCCTATGAACTGCTTTGCTATTTCTTTCTCTGCCTGCATGTGTTACTACTTGGATGCTGCAAGGTTAGGCCTGTTTCCATAATTTTGATCTCAAGAATCTTGATGCTGCTTGTCATGATGATTTGTTTTCTTTTCTTAATAGTTCATATGTCACCACAGTTCACATTTATGCTAATAGTTATGTATCGGTGAACTGCCAAGAATTCTACTATTTGCGGCATTGTAAAAATTGAGCAACAACTTTTTTTAAGGGAATGACATGCAATATGTGTTTAAATTCATGAATCAATTCTATCTTTATCATCCACCCCCACACCCATCTACACCGACATCAACAAAACAAATAGTGTTAAGAATATTGGTGAAATCATGAGCCATATCTTCAGCCAAATCTAGGGTGAATGAATCAGCCTGGATAATGTATACAATCTACAATTTGAAGACATCTGAAAAAGTGTCATGCTTTGCTCTCCCTTTATCTCAGTTGTGTAAAGGCTAATCTGTATTAAATAAATTATAAACTGGAATAACAACACTCAAAAATGGAAAGATTTAAAATCCAGTTATCTGATCTGGAGCAGTGTGGCTGCTATAGCTGCTGCTTGTTTATATGGAAACAAAGTCAGACTTTACAAATTATTAGAAAATTTCACAAGATAAGCCAAAGATATGAGGTGGTACTTCTGGATAGGGCTGAAATTGTTCTGAAGAATCAGGTTCAAAGCCTGGAAGTTCTTTCTACTAGAAACAAGTAGCTTCAGGGGACAGAATGCCAACATCTTCTGAGGAGGGATAGTCTGGCTAGTTAACCATGCTTGGAAACTTCCCAAATGGATAACTATACAGCATTACTGCATATGAAGACAATTTGGAAAGTTCACTTGCTACGGAATATACTGCCAGGATTTTGACTGGCACAGTTTATTTGGACTGTACTTGCAAGTGAATATAGCTCTACTGGCTGGCTGGCTGCTTTTGCTTTGTTGAAAGTACTATCATTGACTTTATGGATTAATGAACAGAGTAGATCTGTTTCATTTAAATGTACACTTCGGCATATTTTCATTTTATTAAAAAAAAACCTATAGGAAAACATGCAGAGGTGGCCAGAGTTTCATTTTCTTGCCAAAACATACAAGGGGGATGACATGCCCCTTTACTCTTTCCTTAATTTGGCTCTTGGAGGAGTAGCATTCTCTTTTCTGAAAATTGCTGGAATGCCAATGTGACCATGCGTGCTCCTTCCAGCATCAGAGATTAACCTACCCTTCAAAGTGCCCTTGTATTTCTAGATAAAAATTAGAAGAAAAATCTTGGCTAACTCACACTTTAGAAACTAAGTGTAATCTTTATCCGCCACCAACTACCCAGACTTCATACCAAGTAGTATTTTACTTAACTAAGTGCCTATCTTTCTACCTACTCACAAAATGCCAGTAGGATTCACTGCCAGTAGGATCTGGCATAATTCTTTAAAATCTCCAATTGACCTTTAATGTCCTGGTTCTATGCCCATAATTACTGGTAGTCCTCGATTTGCAACTGTAATTGAGCCCAGAATTACAATTGCAAGTCATACCAGTGGTTAAGCGGGTTGTTGTGAACACATTCAAATTTATGAGTTTTTTGTGGCAGTTGTTAAGCAAATCTGTTGTCCATAATGCCTGTTATTTTTTGTTGATTTCTACCAAAAGAAATATCGCAAATAGCAATCATGCGACCATGGGATGGTGTAAAGATCAAAGGGATCAAGTATGGAGACACTGCTCCATTCTGCTCCCTTCAGAAGTCATCCCTGGGCATGATCAATGCTGTTTCAGTTCTACAGAAAGGCCTGGAATCTGACTAAAAGAGATCCAGATAATCCATTTCCTCCAAGGCTCTCTGAAGCTTCAATGTGACCAGGGATGGGTTCTAACTTACCTCGCTGCTGGTTCACTTCCTCCCGGGCCACATGGCCGTGCCTTATGGGCGTGTGCGCGCTTTGCACGTGTGCGCATGCACAGTGGCAAAAAATCCAAAAAAATCCCCCCAAAAAGCCAAAAACAAGATGGCGATGCATGCAAACATGGCTTCTGTGCATGCGCAGAAGAAAAAAAATTACAAAAAATTACAAAAAAAAATCTCAAAAAAAAATATCCAAAAAAAAGATGGTGGTGTCCACGGACTGCCACTGACAAAACTGGCTCCATGACGTCACCAGTGGGTTGCTACCAGTTCGGGCGAACTGGTCCGAACCGGCAGGAACCCATCTCAGAATGTGACCACCTTTACAACAGCCAACAATAAAATTTCCAAGTGCCCTTTTCATACTGGATTCCCCTATGATACTTCTATCCATTTCTCCCTAAACTTTGATACCTATCTTGAATTGCAGAATAGGGCTACCCACCAGCTGGCAATGGCAATAATCTCTCTCATACTAGCAACTGCTTCTGTACTGTTGTGGCTGAAATAGATGTTTCTTCTGAAACAGAGATGATGCCAACAGCTATAGGTCAAGTTTGGCCCCTAAACAAAAGAAAAGGACAGGGCCATATATAGAAGCTATATTTAAGCAGGCTGAGGGTAAATCTTTTTATTTATTTTATTTATTTGCCAAACATGTATAAGATAACAGATATAAGTGTAAACATGATTATGAATACAGGATAAGGATACGAATAAATGGGGACAGTAGGACAGGGACGATAGGCACGTTGGTGCGCTTATTTCCAGTAATTCTTATTGATTGCCCCTTACAGACCTCTTAGGAATGGGGTGAGGTCAACAGTAGACAGTCTAAGGTTAAAGTTATGGGGGTTTGGGAAAGTAACAACAGAGTCGGGTAGTGCATTCCAGGCATTGACCATTCTGTTGCTGAAGTCGTATTTTCTGCAATTGAGTTTGGCGCAGTTTACCATAAGTCTGTATCTATTATGTGTTTGTGTATTATTGCAGTTGAAGCTGAAGTAGTCATTGACAGGTAGGACATTGTAGCAGATAATTTTGTGTACTATGCTTAAGTCAGACCGAAGGCGGCGTAGTTCTAAGTTGTCTAATCCCAAAATTTCAAGCCTGGTGGCATAAGATATTCTGTTGTAAGCAGAGGAGTGGAGTTCTATTCTCGTGACATACCTCTGAACGCAATTGTATTAATGTCCGATATACAGTGGGGGTTCCAGGCAGATGAGCTGTATTCGAGAATTGGTCTAGCAAAGGTTTTGTATGCCCTAGTTTGCAGTACAATATTACCGTAGAAGAAGCTTCTCAAGATTAGGTTAACAACTCTTAATGCCTTTTTCGTAATGCTGTTACAGTGAGCTCTGGCACTTAGATCATTTGAGATGAGTACTCCAAGGTCCTTGACAGAATGAGGGTCGTCTACAAGGTTGTATCCTCCCAGCTTGTATTTGATGTTCTGATTCTTTTTGCCAATGTGTAAGACAGAGCATTTGTTGGTTGAGATTTGGAGTTGCCAATTGTTTGACCATTCTGACATATAGTCAAGGTCTCTTTGTAGGGCAGCAGCATTGTCGGTGGTGTTGAATAGTTTTACATCATCAGCGAAGAGAATGCAGTTGCTTATAATATGATCGCAAAGGTCATTTATGTAAAGTATAAAGAGCGTGGGTCCTAAAAATCTTGTGAGAACCCTGAGGCTTGTATAACTCATAGTTGATCTCAGGCCTTACTCCTTAGGTAAGAGATCCCAGGTAACACTTTTTTGCTGCATTAGAGGACTTTCTTATCCTCCCAACATCAGCTGCTTTAGAATTCTCTTTCATTCGAACCCTTCACCACTGCTACATGCAGAAGGGACCTCTCACCCCAATTAGTCAAAAGTGGATCACAGCTATCTACATTCACTGAAAATAACAAATGACACATATCTGTCCAAATGATAGCACTTAGACTTATATAGCACTTAGACTTATATACTGCTTCATAGTGCTTTACAGCCCTCTCTAAGCAGTTTACAGAGTTAGCATATTGCCCCCAACAATCTGGGTCCTCATTTTACCCACCTCGGAAGGATGGAAGGCTGAGTCAACCTTGAGCCGGTGAGATTTGAACCTCCGAACTGCAGCTAGCAGTCAGCTGAAGTAGCCTGCAGTGCTGCACTCTAACCACTACGTCACCTCGGCTCAAATGATGATGTGCAAGGTGTCATCAAGATATATGAAGATATCTTTTGTATGAAACTACAAATGATTTGTGTGTGATTTCTTTTTCCTTCTCCATTCAATTAAGTATTTAGTTGCAATAAAGTGTCATTCTGCCATAAATGTCTGTTCAAAAGAATTTCACAGCTCTAAATTAATTTATTGTGCTACTTGATATTATAGCTTCTGGGGGAAGAAGACAATTCTGTAGAAGCTGTACCATGTTACTGTAAAAGACTGGAAGATGTCTTTATAACTTCACTTTTAAAATAAAAGTTATAAAAGTAAATTCTAAAAGCCATAGAGAAGCACTATACTTTTGCTAATGCAGAAAACATGATAGTGGGGGATATTTGCACTATATTTCACTGGAGTCCAATACAAGTAGTGTTGTCAGCATGAGAGTTTATTTTTAAATTTTATTTCACTTTACTATTGGAAGGGAAAATGACTTTGGGTTTTTTCAAACATCCTTAGTAATTATTAAACTTATGCAACATATTTGCTTTAAGCTACCAATCATATATTATAGTACTTCACCATGAATAATAAACAGCATCTGTTTTGTTTTGTTTTGTTTTGTTTAGATTAAAGATGTACATTATTGAGTTTCATGAGGAAGAATATTCCTGAAGGAAAAGATGATATCAGATGAGGTTGCCCATACTATGGATAAGCAGCCTATAGCCTGCAGGCACATATGTCTGCTTTTGATGACCTATTACACAGCCAACCATGGATGCCCTTAATTGTCGCTCCTCCATACAGCTGCTGCCCCATTATTGAAATATGACCTCTATCAAGATTGCTCATGCATTGAAAGTGTTAGCAACTGCTGTGACTGTAGCTTTCAGAGTACTCAATGCATGATTACAAAAGTCTGTCATATCAACTGCCAGAGCAGCTGGTCAAAATTCTGCTCTGGCTTTAGAAGATACTGTATTCTGATAAATCACTATGATCCCATAATAGAGTCCACTCAGAGGATTTGATAACTTTCTTCAAGCTTGCTAAATGCCTGTTAGCAGTTATATTTTAATAACATAAGAAGTGGTAATGATGGAACACAGACCAGATGTTTTCAGTTTGCTCTCTGCCACTTCAGACAATGACTAACCTGAAAACCATATGGCTCCAACATCTGGCTTAATCAAAGATTTCTTTAGATTGGCTTGGTTATGTGTCTTTCAACTTCTGTGTTTTGTTCTGCCTTGCCTGAGGATAAGTTAGCAATAGCACTTAGACTTATATACCGCTTTACAGGGCTTTACAGCCCTCTCTAAGCGGTTCACAGAGTCAGCATATTGCCCCCAACAATTTGGGTCCTCATTTTACCCACCTCGGAAGGATGGAAGGCTGAGTCAACCTTGAGCCGGTGAGATTTGAACCGCCGATCTGCAGCTAGCAGTCAGCTGAAGTAGCCTGCAGTACTGCACTCTAACCACTGCGCCACCTCGGCTCTAGGAAACCTGAAAGCTTGGCTGCTACTAAATGGCATTTTTATTCGTCCTGATAAAGACATTGCCCAATTATGGATTTTGCAGTTAATCAAACCTTCTATAGTTTCCTTCTCTGAATGTTCTACAGAGATTTCTTCAGTTCCAGTATCTACTATCTGGCCTCTGATTCCAGTATATTTTTTCAGATTCATGCAATAGCACTGACTTGAATTTTAATTTAAAATGTTATTTCTCCACATCAGACATTTGCATAAGAATGGCTTTCCTCCCCCAAGATATGCAAAAATGTGCTGCTTGATTTCATCTCTCTACAAAATTATGATATATAGCCTTATCATTAAGTTTATTTTAATAGAAATGTCTGTTGGCCATTTTACAGTTAGAGTGTATTGTTTTGTTTTCTACTTGTAGATAGATTAAAGCAATATAAAGTAGAAGTAGACAACTTTTGGATGACTGTGGGCCATACTTTACATTGGATAGGATACAGTTGAAAAATATGCAGAGCCAGGATTTTCAGAAATATTCTATTCAGAAATATTTGACAATAGGAGCATCAATGTGCTAGGGGCAAGTACACAATGGGGTGAAGGTGGAGATGGGAAGCCTAATTAAACGTGTGACATGTAGTATTAATGACTGTAGTACAAAACCACAAAGAACCTATCTGCATGCCTTATAATTTGGGAACCAAATCCACTACTTAAGATGAATTTCATTTGTAAAGTGAATTAATATAACCTGCCTTGAAATTTCAGCTACTAAATTTCCCCCGTTTAATTTTATGAGACACCAATGGCCATATCAAGAAGAAAAGATGTTGATGAATATGCTTAAATCTTGTGCTACCCCTACAATAAAATGGAAGCATGCTCTCCATCTATTTTTCGATGTTCAGTGGCACTCTGTGGCCATGCATCCCTGAAGTTTCATATGGTTTACTGATTCTGTAGAATATTTGCTGCTTCAGCTCACTGCAAATTTTCTCCATTTATGACAGCAAAAGTGATGCCTTACATAAACTAAAAATGGAGGAAAACCATTCTTATGCAAATGTGATGTGGAAAAAGAACAATTGCAATTGCAATCAGGTTTGTTTGGAAGAGTTAATCCCTAACAAATAGCAAATGTAAATACTTTATTTACTTTTATTCAGTAAAACTCTAATAGTGATGGAGGATTTACAATAACTATTGATTTTAACATAAAAATGATTTGAAGCAAGACAATAAGAAGCCAAATGTTAATAAATCTTATTCAAATGAATGGAGGTAGGCTAACTTGGAGGCATTATCAGTGCATACACTATGATGGATGGTTTACCAATTAAGATAACTAGTTTCCAAAATGTTAATGGGTTCCAAACTGAGTTTTAATGAATTTGCTTCAGGCCTAAGACTATATTTGCAATATAATTATACCGTGTTTACAATGTACAGTTTCTACCCCAGAAGCAACAAAGAGACTAACTAACAAAATTCTTACATTACTAAATGTTCTTTCTTTAAAAACATGCAGCGGCCAACAGCATAATTCTGGTCTACTATTAATCTGAACTCCTGTAGAACCTAAATTTTTAGTATTAACCAACATCATTAACTTAATAATATATGATTTAACTAAAATGTAATGTTCCTTTGAGACTGTAAAATGTAGTACCCTTACATAAGAAGTTAACACAAAGCAAAGTTATTTAAAAAAGCTGAATCAGATGGAAAAAAATTAACCACATAGCATCAAGATCATGAGAAGTGATGGTAAGACCACACCTGGAATAGTGCATCCAGTTCTGGTCACCATGATACAAAAAAGATGCTGAGGCCCTAGAAAGAGTGCAGAGAAGAGCAATAGAAGAGCTATAAACAGAGTGATGTGATAGCCATCTTCTAATACTTGAAAGGCTGTCACAGGGAAGAGGGCAGGACAAGAAGAAATGGAAGCTCATCAGAGAGAGATACAACCTGGAACTAAGGAGGAATTTCTTAATAGTGAGAAGAATTAGTCAATGAACAGCTTGCCTCCTGGAATTGTGGGTGCTCCATCACTGGAGACTTTTAAGAAAAGATCGGACAACCATTCATCCAGGATAGAATAAGAACTCCTATTTTGGCCAAGGAAGTTGAACTAGAAGACATGCAAGGACCCTCCAGCCCTATGATTCTATTTCTATTTCTAATAGGAGTTTTATTATTTGTATATAAGAACAGACACACTATTTGCAGTTAGACAAACTGGAAACAGGAAAAAGACTTTTGAAACTTACTTCTTATTTGAGGCTGACTTTTATAACTCAGGCTGCAAAATACATTTTTTTAAAATCTAAGCGCAGATAATTGGTTTTAAATTGATTTCTAGATTCACACATTAATATGTATTTCATCTTGTCAATAGCACCTGTAGGGTTTTTTCCTCACAAGTTGAGGAAAAAACCCTAGCCCTGTTAGGGTTAGAGTAATCCAGAAACAAAAGACCCTGGATTAGATAATATGCAATCTATTCTTTTTGCAAAGTTAAATGATTTATTTTTTCCAAGAACACAGTTTGCATGTTCTTACCACTAAAACTGCCACTTTGGGATTTTAACAATTTGATTTAGTTATACCAAAAGGAGGAAATTAAAAAGCCAATATTTCAGTGCACTATAAGAAGGAAGTCTAAGACTAGTAGCCCATTAATAAATATTACATATATCCTTTCTGTCTTCAGACCAGAAGGTACTGATGATAAAAAATACTTCCAAACTAAAGGCCATTATCTGAATAATCTCTTTGCCTCAATGCAAAAATTGCCTCACTATCCCTTTCTAGAAGGCTTATGCTCATGCCAGCAACTTTGTGGTATCATTGGCTCACAGCTGAGACAGCCTTAAAATGGCTTTACATGCTACATTCAGGAAGTGGTATCTGCCCATCTGCCCCAGCTCAAGACTTTCCATCTGGACAAGCCAAGTTGCATGAAGGAGGAGGCTTCAGTTGTTGTGGTTGAGGTCAGCAATTTGGGCCTTACCAATGATGTGGCAGGTCTGCTGAGGGAAGGCCCCTTCCATATAGACCCAGTAGGTCATCTAGTCTACCTGGAAAGGGGAAAGCCATGAGTTAATTAGCTGATTCCCAGCATCATAAATATTAAAAAGATTCAATTCTTCTGTTTTTCATTCCTGCCAGATGAGGAATTCCATTCCCAGTAATCAGCACTCCTTGCAAAGCACTGGCAATTCACTTCCTTTACCCACAAGAACATTCTTAGAGCTCTCACATAGATCCTGGCAGCAAACTTTCTTTCTCAAGCTCTAGTTCTTCGGGTTCATTTATCCAACAGCTACATCCAGGCTGCACAAATCCAGATTGGATTGTAAAATAAGTAATGGGTTTCATCCAATCTTAAATATGCTTGGTGTGAATGGGAGAAGTTAGTCATGATTTAAGCAGGGTTTTACTGATTTCAAGGGATTTGTTTTAAGCATGGTTACATCTAGCATAGAATGAGTAATGAAAGTCAAGCAAGTTAGTAACATTTACACAGAATTTGAAAATGGGTGATGTAAATAGAAACTATTGGCAGGATTCAGAAGACTTTCAAACTGGATAGCTATGCTTTGCATCCTTGCAAATGTGTTTCAGATTTTATCAGATATAACTCAAAAATTTGCCACTATCACTATCATTATAGTGTAGCAGTGATAAATAGGAAGTAATAGTGTTACTAAAACAGATGGCAACACTCAAACAATCTTCACTGAAACTGTCAAGCTTTTTTTAACAAGCTTCAATGAAACTTCCACACAATTTTATCAGGATAAGTATTTTATAGATTTCAATCTATAAAATACTTATTCTGTTATAACTCTGTAGAAGGTTCACTGAAGACCACTCAAAAACCTGACAACTTCAGTGAAGGTTATTTGAGTGCTGCCATCTGTTTTAGTAACACTATTATATCCTATTTATCACTGCTGCACTATAGGGATTCAATGGATTTAGTCTTTGGAGCTCAGTAATACTCTGGCCCAGGTTTTGTTGTCATTCTCCTGCCATGGGCAATAACATCTTTAATTTGCCATCTGACCAGGTTTAATTCCATTTTAGTGCTCAGTAGTATCTGGATATACTGTACAATTCTGTCTGTTTGTGCCATGCATCTTTTAGGCAAATGAGGAATCACCAAACACATTCCACCCTTGGGAAGTTATTATCAACAGTCACCATTCATTTCAATGGGGGTTTCTTAACGGATGCCCCAGATGGATTGTGTCCTTTAGTTCTAATTCTTTTGTTCTATTTTGTTCTCCACTCCCTGCTGTCTGCAATGTATAGGCTAAAAGGACAATTGAAGACTTTATATTCATACATCGAAAAAGAAATAAAGGGCTTTACTTTCTTTGAAGGCCTTAACAAAGACTGAAAATGACAGATACTATCATTAAATACTGCATAATTGCATAATTAAAGATTATGTTGATGAGCTCGGCAGTAGCTAATTTTCTCCCAATTTTCAATTGAAGAAACTTTAAATTCTTGGTCAACAGTTTATAGCTATGATAAGTAATTTTACATAAACATTATTAAGGATTGTAAACTTTAGTGACCCCACTCCACACTCTCACCTCCACCATCTGACCCCCTGGCACACACAAACTTTATTTCTAGGTTCTTGTTGCTGCATTGTTATAATTAACCAAGCTTGTAGATCTTGAGTTGAGAAGGGAGGGCAGAGAAACAAATTTAATATTACTATAAAAATCACAATAGCTCTCCACAGTACACACTGTAACAGCCCTCCAACCAAGGAACAGATCAGGGCTGACAACACAAGAGGAGTCATTATTGTAACTAAATTAGACCGTTTGTTTTCTCTCTCTCAAATCGAAATGTGTAGGAGCTACTTTATTGCAAAACAGACATTAAAATTCCAGCAAGACCTCAGAGAGAAAGTAATTTCTATTTTATCAGTGCTGTAAAGCTGTCTTTATGTTCTGAAGCAGGAAATATTGCAAGGATATTTATAGTTTCAGCACCAAAGCCAGTTTGAATAGAAATGTTACTGCGGTCGGCAGAACTGTCATGCTGCTCAGTGGAGCAGGGAATTTTAGTGAATTTGTGAATTACTGTTGCAGTCTTGACAAGTCTTTCAGTGAGCCTGGTGTGTGACTGGAGCTGTTTTGTGCAACTGGAATAATGATAAATGCCTTGGATGGATTTCAAGAGGAAAGTGGAATGATTGGAATGAGATTGTAAGTTTCATTAGTCAAGCACCTCCCATCAACATTTAAAGAATTCTAAACTTTGTTCTTTCAAATGAAACTCAAAGTACACTTAATGCATATTACTGTCTGTCCAGATCACACAAGGTGGCTGAAATAATTCCATTCTGAAAAATAGTCTTTTCTTTCTTTTCTTGGTTTTAAAAAAAGGTTTTGAAATTACATTTTTATTCCTCTATGGATGGGGAATAAATATGTATGGATATATATAATATTTTGGAGATGTGCAAGGTCCTTAGAGGACAGAATAATGAAGCAAATGAGTTGAACCAGGATTTTTCTTGATTTCTGCCATTTTCTGAAGAGTCTAAGATTGTTCTGGGCTTTCTAAAGTTGTACTAAGCTTAGTTTAGAATTTGTAACTTTTTGTTCCTCTTTCATGCTGCAGTGTAACAAATGTTCAACATTTATGATCAGAGAGGGCTCTGTGAACCATGGTAGTTACAACAAAAATTCTCAGCCCTCTTAATGTTATCCTCACAGCAATTTTATGTTAAAAGATAAGAATTTATTTTATTTATTTTATTTGTTTGTCAAACATGTACAAGATAGCAGGTATAGGTATAAACATAAACATAATCAAAGTGAATACAGATAGATGAGGACAATAGGACAGTAGGACAGGGACGGTAGGCACGTTGGTGCGCTTATGCACGCCCCTTACAGACCTCTTAGGAATGGGATGACACAGTGTCACTGAGATCAATGGTTGAATTTGCTACTTCTTTCCATTCACCTTGATTATTTTGATTGCATACTTTTGCATATAAATATAAAGTCATTTTTTCACACTTACAACAATATTTGTTTAATTTATTAAAATATTTTTAGCTTGTCAGTGGTACAAATGATCATAGAATGGAAGGAAGGAAGGAAGGAAGGAAGGGGGGAAGGAAGTAAGGAAGGACGGAAGGAAGGAGGGAAGGAGGGAAGGAAGGAAGGAAGGAAGGAAGGAAGGAAGAAAGGAAGGAAGGGGGGGAGGAGGAAGGAAGGAAGGAAGGAAGGAAGGAAGGAAGGAAGGAAGGAAGGAAGGAAGGAAGGAAGGAAGGAAGGAAGGAAGGAAGGGGGTAGGTAGGTCGGTAGGTAGGTAGGTAGGTAGGTGGTTTGGACCAGTCACTCTCTCTCAGCCCAAGTCACCTCACAGGGTTATTGTGGTAGTGGGGAAAATAGGAGGAGGAAGAGGTATTAGATATGCTTGCCACCTTAAGTTACTTATAAAAATAATAAAGGTGAATACAAATAAATAAATAAAAATAAATAAAATAATTATAAATAAAAGTATATGAAAAATATCTACAATATGATCATACAGAGGCACAGATTTTTACAATGGGCAATAGGGCTCAGCCAGTCTGTTTCAACCTGAATGTAAGAGGAGAAAGCAACTCTTCACTTGATACTGAAAGGTTGAAAGCTCAGATGCTACCAAGGAATAGTAACTATCTGCAGTACATGTAAAATCATCTGAAGGGTCTTGCTGGATTATGCCCTGCATTTTGTATCACAAAATGAATTTAGAGAACTTGAGAAAGTAATAGCATTCCTCTTCTGTGGTTCCATAGCAGCTAATGCAAATTATGATTCTGGAAGTATCAAGCAGTCATAAAAAATTAGATTGCCATTGATAGTCTCATACTCCATTAAAATATCCAGTTCTTTAAAACACTTTAACATAGCACCAGTCATCACATCTCTTGGCAACAATCTCCATAATTATAGATCAGTGATGGCGAACCTATGGCACGCGTGCCACAGGTGGCACGCGGAGCCATATCAGAGGGCACGCGAGGCGTTCCCCTATGTCAGCTCCAGCGCACATGTGCGCGCTGACCAGCTGATTTTCGGCCTTGGGGAAGGCCGTTTTGCCCTCCGGAGGCTTCAGGGAAGCTTCCTGAAGCCCCGGAGTGCGAAAAACGACCCAACGGGCAAACCGGAAGTTTGGAAAAACTCACTTCCGGTTTGCCGTTGGGCCGTTTTTCACACTCCGGAGGCTTCAGGAAGCTTCCCTGAAGCCTCTGGAGGGCAAAATGGCCTTCCCCACGGCCGAAAATCAGCTGGCCAGCGCGTGCATGTGCGCTGGAGCTGACATAGGGGATTGCCTCGCGTGCCCTCTGATATGGCTCCGCGTTCCACCTGTGTCACGCGTGCCATAGGTTTGCCATCACTGCTCTAAATGATGTTACAGAATAATCTC
>QLTV01001313.1:58865-71573 GCA_003457575.1 Thermophis baileyi
GGCAGCAGTGCTGAAATCCAAATTTTTTTACTACCGGTTCTGTGGGCGTGGCTTGGTGGGTGTCGTGTGGCTTGGTGGGCATGGCTTGGTGGGCATGGCAGGGGAAGGATACTGCAAAATCCCCATTCCCACCCCACTCCAGGGGAAGGATATTGCAAAATCTCCATTCCCACCCCGCTCTGGGGCCAGCCAGAGGTGGTATTTGCCAGTTCTCCAAACTACTCAAAATTTCCGCTACTGGTTCTCCAGAACCTGTCAGAACCTGCTGGATTTCACCCCTGGTATAAATACATTTGTCCTCTTATTAATTCTGGATTTCCCTTCATTTAGTTATTATTATTATTTTATTATTATTTATTAAATTTGTATGCTGCCCAACTCCCAAGGGACTCTGGGCGGCTATAATGGATGGCCTAGATTTCTGAGTGTAATCCAAATTGCTGGTTTTAATCTATAAAGCCCTATATGGCTGAAGATCCACTTTTTCCATTCAGAATTGACCCACAATGTTTATTCTGGAAAAAAAGTTGCTGCTAATCCCTTATGGTTGTGAAGTGACAGATGCTAAGGGCAGATTGTTTCTCTATTACAGCTTCACCCTTAAAAGCTAGACTTGCCTTATTAATACCAACATTCCAGATGTTGGTAAAGACAGAATCTTCTGGAGAACATTTGATAGTTATTAAATTGATGCTATCAGGTTTTATTAATCACACTTAGAGCTCTATTATTGTTTTTTTTTATATTTTTCATATTTATCATGGATGCTTTAATTGTACTGTGAATTTTTTAAGACGTACCATATTTTTCGCAGTATAAGACGCACTCCCCCCCCCTAAAAGAGGGTGGAAATGTTGGTGCATCTTATACACCGAATACAGCCATTTTTCCCTTCCGAAGCCCTGCCCTGCGCGAAAACAGGTGTGCAGAGGGTTTGGGAGGTCTGCAGAGTGCTCCTGGGGGTTGGGGGAGGGCAAAAACGCCCCCATTTTGCAAAAATGGGCAAAAAACAGCCCATTTTTTACAAAAATGGGGTGCACAGAGGGTTTGGGAGGTCTGCAGAGTGCTCCTGGGGGCTGGGGGAGGGCAAAAATGCCCCTGTTTTTGCAAAAAAATGGGCAAAAAACAGCCCATTTTTCACAGAAAAGGGGTGCGCAGAGGGTTTGAGAGGCCTGCAGAGTGCTCCTGGGGGCTGGGGGAGGACAAAAACTTTTTTTTTCTTACTTACCTCTTCGAAATCTTGGTGCGTCTTATACACCGGTGCGTCTTATAGTCCGAAAAATACGGTACATTAAATTTCTAAGAGTCCTTTGTAGATTGAGCAATATAGAACTTCAAGGCAATATAATGCAATCAGGATGCATGTTTTACCTGCCTCTATCAACATTGCCTTTTTTTTTTGTTACTCCCATTTTAATTTGGAAGCTATAGTCCTGGACAACACTCACAAAGAAGTTGTTTTAAAGCTTAATCATATTAGCCATTTTGTACCTTTTGCAGACCTACAACATTGTTTTTAGTTTTCATGATCAAATCAGAAATGACTTAATTGACTGTGTGTGTCAAATAAGTGTACTGTCTCTATAACATCCATTTAAAGCCTCAATTCTTCTAAAGAATGAAAAAAAAAAGAAAAAAAATGTAGGATAGTCTTAAAAATATATCAGGATGAAAGGTAGCATTAGCTAATACTAAATATATTAACTCTCAGGTGTATGGATTGCTAACACAGTGGGATTTTGAAGTTAACCTGCTAGGGTTGCCTGCACGTAAGCCGCTTCCATCGTGCACTGCATTCACCTGTAATACAAAAAACCACGAGGCCAGTAGATCTTATCAATATTTTTCACTTTGAAGGACAATATGAAATAGATGAAAAAATATGTCTTCAATGAGAAGGAAAGGATGTCCCTAAATACATACATAGCAGAGGTGGGTTCCTCCTGGTTCAGACCTGTTCGCCCGAAATGGTAGTGACACGCTGGTGACGTCACGATGATGTCACCAATCCGGTTTGGTCGGTGCTGGTCTGTGGGCGCCGCCATCTTTTTTTTTTTGAATTTTTTTATTTTTTTATTTTTTATTTTATTTCTTATTTCTTCTGCGCATACGCAGAAGCCGAGTTTCCAGCACTGCGCATGCGTTGCCATCTTGTTTTCGGCATTTTGTTTTTTGAATTTTTTTATTTTTTTTGCACTGCGCATGCACCCACGAGGCGCGCGCACGCCCACGAGGCGTGGCCACGTGGCGTGGGAGGAAGCGAACTGGCAGCAAGGTAAGTTAGAACCCACCCCTGACACATAGCTTGTCAGATAGGGATCAGCAATCCCAAACTACCTTTTTGAATGGATTGTATTCATTGCACTAATGAAGGGTTGCTTTACCAGCAGACAAAAGCGAAGCTATCATTGGTTCCTCACCAATATATAGGACTAGATATATAAACATAGCTTTTAGGTAAAAAAGAAAAAAGAAGTAACAATAAATCATTATTGCTGTTTATTACAGTATTTCATATTTTTCTGTGATCTGTTAAAGGAGTTTAAAGGTGAATAATGAAATAATGATAAGTATTTTAATTTTGCTGAAGCAGTTATAATGAATTTGGATTTTATTTTGAATTAGATTAAAGCCAGTTATCTTCATTTATGTATAATGCTGGAAATTATTTGATAAGGGTTTTTTATTTTTTTTTTTGAAACTGAATCAACAATATTTGTGAATAATATAGTTAAAGTAGATATAAATAAATTATTCATTTCAACAGGCTTCCCTAAGCAGTTACTATCAGGTTGATTATAATTATTTATGTTAAAGTGTACTTTTTATATGTTATAAAGAATAGCAATATGCATGTTCTGGAAAAACTTGATTTTTAAAAGATATAAAATATTTACAGGTAAATAAATAAAAATTAAACAAAAGTAGGAAAGGAGTTTGTTATGAAGTGACCTTGAAATCAATGGGACACATTTTTCAGTTAAATAATTGGAATTTTACCTTCTAAGTCATAGGTTGATTTTATCAGTTGTACTTGACCATTGCAGGAATTCAGATAGTACATAGTTATAATATTTAAAGGCTGCAAATATATAACAAAATGCACAAATTATCATTTTTCCCCAAAACTATTTGGAATAAATATTTAAATATGCTCATGAAATTATTATCTTATTTTCTTATTCAATATAATTGTTAAGAAATTTAAATGTGTATTTAGATCATTATTAGGTGAAATCAAAGTAATAATATAACCATAGTTAAAGTTAATGAATAATGAATAATTAAGTTAATGGATGCAATACTAAAGTTAATTCTGCATATACTGTATTAAAATAGCTGCTGAAACTATAGAATGTTCCAAAAGAATATTAAAAATGTACGTGCATAAGCCACTGTATTTTGAAAAGAGATTTTTTTTAAAGTAAATCCCTTTTTTATATGATACTAGTCTATCAGGAATGAAGCTGGTAAAATAACCAGCAGGTTTCAGGTTGAAAGTAACATTTGTCAACATAATCCAGCTCCTTGCAGGGCCTTAAATTGGCTTGGAATTTGGAAAGGCAGGAGAAGCAGCTTAGAATATAAACCTTTGATGGAATGTAGTGAGGTGGTGGGTCCCCAGGAAGGAAGGGATGTATTCTAGAGGAGTAAGGGGAAACTCAGCCCAGATATTATGTGTGAGAGACAGAGGGTGAATACAGCCCCTCCCTAATAGTTCACAGAATGTTTTGTAGATGCAAATAGTAAACAGTCTGGCATACATTTCACATAACTTGAATCTGGTCACTGAGTTGTATTCAGAGTATTACACACAGGATTGAATTATAGGAATGCTGAGAGTCTAGCATGTCCAGTATCATAAACTAAGTCAACAAGTAACCATAACTTACTAGGACATTCCGGGCCCAGCTATTCACTCTATCAGTCCAAACTAGTTCCAATGTTGTTTTTTTGTTTTTGTTATGATATTAAAAATTAATCTTTTATCATTCAGTCATAGGATTAAGAGAAAAAGGGAATGTAAAAACAATACATAAACAGAATGAGGAAATATTTATCAAAACAATGATAAACATGAGAAAGACAGTTAAAAATGCTTCTAAGTTTCAATCAAGGTTCTGTCAGTGTGGAAGGAGTTTGTCTATGACTAAATAATAATAATAATAATAATAATAATAATAATAATAATAATAATAATAATAATAATAATAATAATAATAATAATAACAACAACAACAACAACAACAACAACAACAACAACAACAACAATAACAACAACAACAACAACAACAACAACAACACTTTCGAATACAGACGGATCATCATTTGGAACACAACATGCCAGATATCACAGTTGTAGAAAACCAAAATGTACAATTTATTGATATCGCTGTACCAGGAGACATCAGAGTCAAAGAAAAAGAACTGGAAAAAAAATCACAAAATATTGTGACCTGGCCATAGAAACTACACAATTATGGATGAAACATGTGACAGTGATACCCATTGTCATTGGGGCACTTGGCACCATGTCCAAGAATTTTATAAAGTACATCAAGAAATTGCAGCTTCCTGCAATAACATCAGCAGAACTGCAAAAGACTGCGCTATTCGGAACAACATACATTTTGAGAAGATACTTGGTCGATACCTAGGATGCTGGCAGCAACCCGTATCAACCATCAGAGCCAGTCAATGATATTTGTGATACATTTTTAAATGTTCAGTTGACTGAGTTTCATGTTTAATGAATAAAAGATAATAATAATAATAATAATAATAATAATAATAATAATGATAATGATAATAATGATAATGATAATAATAATGATAATAATGATGATAATAATGATAATAATAATAATAATAATAATAATTAATAGTCATGATGATGTCCCAGACTGTGAATCTAATTGAAGATTAACCATAATATCCCCGGAGCCTGGGGGGGGCTTTGCGGGGTATTTCTTGACACAGGGAGGATCCCTCTGGATCCTGGGCTGGTTCTTTTGTTTGTTTTCTTTGCCTTTGTTCCGTGGTTATATTTTAACTGAAACTCAGTGACTCTAACTCCCTGATCTGTATTATTATTATTATTATTATTATTATTATTACAATTTTCTTGGTTATGTATAGAATTTCTATATTCACAATAACAGTATACTGTCGGTACAATCTCTACAATCTCTGTTGAATACAGATAGTAAATCTTATACACACAGTAGTTGTAACTCTTATTCTCAATACCTATTCATCTTCATCTTCATTTATCCTTGTTGAAAATTTTGCATTATTTGATTAGGCCCTCTGTTCAATTTTATCTATACTCCATTAATAATATCAAACATTATAAACATCAAGTAAACATCATATTTATAACCATTAACTTCCAAATAATCATAAGGTTTACTTATCTTAATTATTCAATGTTCATTATTCAATTACACAAATTACTTCATCTTTGTGTACATATCTAGATTTCTAACTTCTGCTGCTATTTTATACCCATTAATAGAATAGTTCCCAAATTAAAAAAGTAATCTTTTCCCCATTTCTGATTTCTATCTTTATACTAATTCTTAATGGTATAGCTCCTGCGTTAAGCAGCTTATCCTTATTAAGAATTTTACATTGTTTGATTAGGCCCTCTGTTCAATTTTATCTATAATCCATTAATAATATCAAACATCTATAAACATCCAGTAGACATCACATTTATAGCCAATTAACCTCCAAATAATCCTAAGGTTTACTTATCTTAATTATTCAACGTTCATTATTCTATTACACATCTTTGTTTACATATCCAGATTTCTAACTTCTGCTGCTACTTTCTATCCATTAATAGACTAGTTCCCAAATCAAAAAAGTGATAATCTCCCCATTTCTAATTTCTATCTTTATACTAATTCTTAATGGTAAACAGTATTCTGCATTTATCCCTCATCTCTTGCCCATTTTCATATCTCAACTCTTGTTCACTTCTTGGCAGATCTCCCATACTCCTCCCATGGGATCTTGTATCTTCTTATCTCATTCGTGTTTAATCTAAGTATTTCTTCTATCTCTATCACTTCTTCACTCTTTTGAACCTTCAATGCACCTTTCAATGATCTTTTCCTCACTTCAGGGGTGTCTTTCTGTGTCTGCCCTTCTAACTTTTGATCTCTTAAAGTGTAATTCACCATTTCTGTTTCAGCTTTGACTGTCTCTTCTTTTTTTTATCTTTTTGTACCATTTGTCGTTTTCCTTCCTCTATCCTTTCCCTCTGTTCTTTCTATTTTATTTTCTGTTTCCTGAGTTTCCTGTTTGTTGTTTAATGTCTTTTGGTCATAATTTTCTGGTCTCATAACTACATCATGTATCAATTCTTTTATCTCCCTATGGTTCCTTGTCATCATTTCCTGCATATCTTGGAGGGTCAATAATATTTCTTTTAGTAAGACATTTATTTCCCCTTGCAGTCTCATTTTACCTTATTTTAATAAATTTAAAATTTTACTCAGTAATCTATCAGAATCCCAATGTCCCAGTTATGTCGCACAAAGATAGCCAATATTAGAGCAGTACAGACAATCACTCCATTAATTAGTCCCTTAACATTCTCCACTTTGTTTCAGAACTCCAGGCTGTTTCACACTCACACACTGTCCAACATATTTATAATCCTCAAGGTTCAAACGAATGTCTTCACAGTCTGTCTTCAAGCACCAAGTATAATTAGTTGCAGGTATTTAGTGTATTCCAGAAAATCTACCCTGGTCATAACAACTTTCACTTCATCCACTTTCTCCAGCTCTATATTGTCTTCCTCAGCCAGCAGGTGTCACTGTTACTTTTTTTCCTCCACTTTTGCTGCAAATAAAATGTCTCCGAATAAAAATATTTTCCAATAGTTTCCCAAAGTTCTTCAAGTCGAGGTGGTAGTAAGAGTATAATCCAGAATTTTGAAACAATTTAATTTTTAAAGGGCTAACCAATCTGGTCTGTCTCTTATTTTTAATATTACTTCTGACTACAATTTCCTTTCTTTCCTTACCAAATCTGACAGTAGGTCCAGGTCTTTAGTCGCTGCTATTTACCTCTGTTGAGTCCCACTTTCCAAGGGAGGTGCTTTAGGGAAAATTCCATGACAAAAGTTAGACGAATTCTTACCCAGACCGAGCACAGTGTTACAAGATCTTTCCTTTCTTCACTTCCATTTCAGCTGTCTTAACGGCTTCGGTTCAGCCATAATGGCCGTCTTCTCTTTTGCTGGTTCAAGGGGTTTTCTTCAGGTCAGTCAAGGAGACTGTGCTATCCTCGCTACCACTGAAGCATTCCCTGTACCTTCATCAACCCTACAGGGTGACTTTTGGCCCTGTAGAGCCTCCGGACTTGAAGAAATCGGTGGGACTTCGTGGAGCTGCCGCTCGTCTGCACCGCTTCGCCACGAGGTCAGCTGCCTTCTCTTTTATAATTATTGTTATTGATTGATACATTCATTGATTTTATTTATTAAATTTCTACACTACCCATCTAACCTAAGTGACTCTGGGTGACTTACATCAGAATGATCCTTTTAATGTTAGCAAAATATCTTTTCTCCATCTCCTGTTTTGAAAGATCATAACATGCCCTAAGGGCTTTCCTAAGTTTCCCTCCCCACTGAACATCCACTAGGAACAAGCATAATATGAAAACAAAAATAATCAAGGAACCACCAAAGGAGAAAACTTAATGAAAACTGGCAGGGTGAGATACTGCATATAAACTGACAGGGCAAGCTACTGCCCTTTTCTCCTGGTGGCTTTGTTTTAAGGCAAGAATAATTTATTTTGGTCTGATTAGATTTTGTAAATGTGGGAGAATTGATCTTGGCCCAGTCCTGTTTGTGTGGTTAACAGTAAATATTCTAGAAGTGAATCTCCATTTTAGATTGCCATAACAGAAAGCTGTAAGTAATAACAGCATTCTAGGTTTTTACAATATAATTTTCCTTGGTTCCAATAGGACTGCACCAGAAATGTACACATGTAAAATGTGTTCTTCCATCAAGTTATTTAACCTTTATATTACCTTATGTTTCTTTTTTATAGATGTTGGATCAGTGATACTGACAATGACTATGATCAGCTGTGCCATAGGCTCAAAACCTGCCTATGCATGACAATATTTAGATCCTACTTTCTACCTTGACACTAAAGAGGCATAGAATAGTTACCATAGACAAAAACATAGCAAACTTACATAATAGGGATATGTGAATCACCATTGATCAGAGTGTAATTCTTGATTAACTTCAAAAAATCAAGCCATTTCAGTCCAAAGTAGTGCCTCAGTGTCAGGCGCAAAAGACCAGGACCACCCATTCAGTTCCAATTAAACTGATTTATTGTTCCAGTTTATGCACAGGAATCTACTCAACTATTGGTTAGCACTATTTTGGCACTAGATGAGGATTAACAGAATTCAAGGTGGAGAGTTGGACTTAGTTCATTTGTGGCTATATAGAGATTCTAGGCTGATTCTTCTTTTGTTCTGCCAGTCTTTCTCCTGCACTCAATTTGAAATACCATTCTGATTCAAAGTAGCCCATTTACTGAATTTGAAATGTTGTTCAAATTCAAAATATTGAAACAATTCTATTTGAAACATCCATTTGGATTGTTCAGCTGATTTAGTTCAAATTGTTGATTTGATATGGAAAAAGTGGCTTTGCTCATGAAAAAAATGTAATAAGAACAAAAGCAATGCCTCAATCATATCTTCTCTCATTCACCTCAGTGCATACATTTGAAACTTTAAAATGTTTCAACCATTCTTTCAATTCAATTCAATTGTCTTTAAACTTAGTCTTAAAAGTGAATCTTCAGGTCTATAAAATAAAATGAAGACTCTTGCCAGATTGGTTCTAATTCTAAATCAGAACACAGAATTTAAACTGGAAGAAGAAACTAAAAGATAATATCTCCCTCAGTGATGACATGAATGCATTCATATTGTTTCCTTTCTAAAATATGGAAATTTCCTTTCTCTGTGATATTGTTTGTTTTCTCAGATTAACTTGCAGCCTGAGATTTCCTAGTGCATCTTCCATCCAATTACTAAATTCATCTGACACCTAACATCTTCAAAGATCAGCCAAGGTTGCCAGGTGTTTCTACCCGCCATGATGGAAGAATAAATAGAATCCTCTATTTTGGTAATACACTAAAGAAAACACAGCCAACAGAAATGCTAGGCAGAGATAGAGGAACAGAGATTAAGGCTACATTTTGAATACAAGATTTCCTTATATGACATTTTCAATTTTCTGAAGTAAAAATGTTGCTGCAACTTTAATGTGAATATACGCTCATGCGTGTACATATAAGCACATGAAATAGATGCTCAATATCTTTTTATGCTTTCATTTCTAAGGATCAGGTGGCAATATAATTTGTTATGTCATTACTTTGTTCTCACTTCTTATATAGTTTTCTGAGCAACTTAGAAAGTCATGAACAATATGCAAAGGACTATATTTCTGTCAGTTGTAAATGAGATGCAGTAACTATGTAAGCTGGGATGGTTTATTCTTAATTGGAATTTGTACATGTTGTATTTATCTCTCTCCTCCCAAATCTAGGCTTGTGCTTTGGCAATTACTGATGTCTGTTGTCATATCTCAAGGCTAGGCTTTTGATGAAGTACTGTGTATTATAGGCTAATAGTTTCACTCTGATCAGTGCCTAATTCTGTTCTGTATAGAAATATAGCCATAGATTTTTGCATTTTTCTCTTTTCTTTCTTTCAGACAAGGAAGATGATTGAGAGCTTTAAGCGCTGTGCTGATCAATTTACTTGAGGGAGACATTTCATGAAGCAAATTTGTTTCAGAGGATTATTACATGACTTATAAGTCACTAAATGATCACATAAATGTCTTTTTATCAGGCACAAACTCTCAACTAAGCCTAGTTCACCAAGTTCTTATTTGAAGATTAAATGGGAGAACACATTTTCCATCTTCAAATTGTAGATGAAATATGAGCTATACATTTACCACTAAAATAAGCACATAACAATTGTAAGCCACCAAGAGTCACTGTACCAGGCATAATGAATGAATGAATGAATGAATGAATGAATGAATGAATGAATGAATGAATGAATGAATGAATGGCTTCTAACATGTTATTCTGACATGTTAAATCCACAGGAAAGCAAAGATTTTCATTTTTATTTTGGTCTGATGAATATTTTAAAGGTTACATTAAATGTTCCTAAAAGAAATCACAAGATATGACCAATTCACCTATTTTAAGCTCTTTGTCTCATGGAGATGTGTCATTCTGTGTAAGGAATGAAACCAGCAACTCCTAGACTAGGGAAAACCATTATATTAACATAAAGTAGGTTCTTTCCAAGAGAAGGCCAACTATTTGTTGACTCAGGAAAGAGTCTAGAAATTAAAGAGACTAGAAGTTAAATCCTAGTTCTTCAATCTTTACACAGGTCTTGAGTTCTGTACACTTTATTAAACAAATCTGAGGGTAAATGACTTAATTCTTACCTGCATTAGATTGACAACTCTTGCCTAATTATGCTCATAAAGCTTCCATTGACTTGAATGAGCCAAGTCTTGAATATCAGTTTAAGTGCAAGTCTAACACTGTTGTGATGTGACAAATCACAGTATAAGGGGAAATGAAGGTTGCCTCAACTGCTCATTTTGCTTTGGTGAAACTAGCTTTTGTGCAAGAATATCAGGGATATGATAATATTTCCAAGACTTATGAAAGCTACTTACAATAAATCCTTCCTGGTAAACCATGTGACAACAAAAGATACTGCAATGCATGCTCAGAAATATATAATCACATATTCTAAAGCTCTATGTATGAAGCAGAATGTGATGGTAGCCTTGGTGGTCACGTTCTGCTCAGATTTTAAACAAATGCAAAGAGTTGCTGTGTCATGGTAAGCAGTTTAGTCAAGGCTAAACAGACAAATAACATATCATAAAACCAAGTCTCTGAAGATAAGGCTTGCCTGTGTAGTTTCACTTTCTACAGGACACACAGAACAGTAGTCAACATTTAGTCTGGGACTCACAGAGCCAAGCAGTGTTCATTAACCAGTTTAAAGGCTTGAATTTCAGGTTTCTTAACATTAGAAGACACAGGAACAACATGCCAGAATGGGAAATCAGTTATTTCCAATAATGGGTCAGTGTGGAGGCAAAAAATATGAAAAATGGTTGCAGGAATTGGGTATGTCTAGTCCAGTGGTGGGTTGCTACTGGTTCGGACCAGTTCGGGAGAACAGTTAGTGGAAATTTGGTGTGGTTCCCCAAACCGGTAGTGACCTCTGGCTGGCCACGCCCCTGAACCGGTCCCCCGCTAAGATGCTCACCCTGCCTCGCCTTCGCCAAGCACATCCAACTGCCTCCTGCCTACACACAGGTAAGCTTTCATGCTAGCCTACCCCCCTCCCCGCCGGCCAGCGCCTCCCAAAGCCGCTGGAATTGCAACCACAGCGGGGATGGGCAGCTCGGCAAGCTTTGCAGCCACGTGGCTACAAGGTTGCCAGGCCGGCTCCCCTCTCCCTGCCGGCCAGCATTTCCTGAAGGCTGTGCAGCCAACAGTGGGGATGGGGGGAGGGCAGCCCGGCAACCTTTGCAGCCGCATGGTTAGAAGCTTTTTGAGCCAGCTCCCCTCTCCCTGCCGGACAGCGTCTCCTGAAGGCTGTGCAGCCAGCTGCGGGGATGTGGGGGGAGAGGGCAGCCTGGCAACCTTCGCAGCCACATGGTTAAAAGCTTTCCGGGCCGGCTCCCCTCTCCCTGCCAGCCAGCGTCTCCTGAAGGCTGTGCAGCTGGCTGTGGGGACGGGGGGGGGGGAGAGAGCAGCAAGGCAACCTTCGCAGCCACGTGGTTAGAAGCTTTCCAGGCCGGCTCACCTCTCCCTGCCGGCCAGTGTTTCCCGAAGTGCCCTTCCCGCCACCATTGCCCTCTCCTGCTGCCGTTTTCTTCTGCCACTGCCCTCTCCTGCCGCCGCCTGCCATCTCCTGCCACCACCCTGTTCTTCCGCCGCTGCCCTCTCCTGCCGCCGCCCTGTTATTCTGCCGCTTCCCTCTCCTGCCGGCGATCTCGCACTAAGACAGCCATTCTCCGGCAAGACCAGCCAGCCGGCCAAGGAGGTGGGTGGCTGAAAACATTGCGGAGATGCGGGTGAAGGCCAGGAGGGGGGTGGGAGGGGGTGCAACATGCGGGAGGCTCCCCGCAGTTCCTCGGCTTGTCCGGGCTGCAGCTGAGCCTGCTTCCCTGAGCCAGCGGAGGCACCATGACATGGCAAGGCTCGCTCGCCTTTTGAGACTGGCGTGCTCGGCTTTTGTGGGGCTTTTGGGTGACTGCCCAAAACTGCATCCACCTCAGGTCCCACAGACACGCCACTTTATTCCTTCTCCCGCCGCTGCTGCTCTGTTGCTCACTGGAACAGTTCATCCCAGACTAGGGGTGTGCATGTGTGTGTGTGAGAGAGAAACAAAGAAAGAGAAAGAGAGAAAGAAAGAGAATGAAAGAGGAAGGGAGAGAGATGAGAAAGAGAGAGAGAAAGAAAAAAAGGAAGGAAGGAAGGAAGGAATGGAGAGAGAGAAGAAAGAAAGAAAGAAAGAAAGAAAGAAAGAAAGAAAGAAAGAAAGAAAGAAAGAAAGAAAGAAAGAAAGAAAGAAAGAAAGAGGAAG
>QLTV01001313.1:80781-92432 GCA_003457575.1 Thermophis baileyi
ACAACTTTTTAAAGCAATACCCACAAACCACCAAAAACACACACACACACACACACACACACACACACATATATATATATATATATATATATATTCAGAGAATCGGTTGCTATAGTTTTCTTGTAATAGAATTTGTCTTCAAGAACAAGCTACATTAAAAAAATTGCTTACAAAATTTAATTTCAACTAGACTCTCATGTATGAAGCTCTAGAAGCAGATCAAGTCTCAGTAATACATTAGGTATGAATCATGGAATATGGAGATTGATTCTCATAAATCTAGATTCAACTACTTTTAGGGATGTTGATGGAGCTGAATAGCCAATTGGATTTAATCTACATAGTATTCCAGAGTATTGATTGAATCCAGAGGGAATGTAAAAGTGAATTAATATATTTTGCATAATAAAAGTATGGCAGTTCTGTTCAGAACTTTGACTTCTGCACTAGAAAATTTCAAATAAATGTCCAACGTTTAAGTCAGAGGTGGGTTCCTCCCGGTTCGGACTGGTTTGCCCGAACCGGTAGCAACCCGCTGGTGACGTCACGATGATGTCACGGATCCGGTTCGGTCAGTGCCGGTCCGTGGGCGCCGCCATCTTTTTTTTTAATTTCTTAAAAAATTTTTCTTCTGCGCATGCGCAGAAGCCGAGTTTCCGGCACTGTGCATGCATCGCCATCTTGTTTTTGGCTTTTTTATTATTATTTTTTTAAAAAATATTTTTTGCACTGTGCATGTGCGCGCACCCACGAGGTGCATGTGCGCCTGCGAGGCACAGCCACATGGCATGGGAGGAAGCGAACCGGCAGCGAGATAAGTTAGAACCCACCTCTGGTTTATGTATATGAAAAAATACAACATAAAAAGAAACAATCAGAACAGGTTCTTAGTTTTCTTTTGTGGAGACCTTATTAGAAATCATTATGATATGCAAACAGATGAAAAGCTAATGCAGAATAAGAAGGAATAACTAGGAAATCAAATAAGTATTATTTGAAATGACCCTGTATTTAATAATCCATGAAGACTCATAAAGGATTGATCAATTGTTCATGCATTCTTTAAAGACCACATTGATTTTAAATAAATGTTCTAAACAGGGGGAAGGTATCCCAATGTTCAAGAGATTTCTAATACAGGCAGCATATCAACAAACTAAAATAACATCCAACAGGGAACAAATAAGCTGCTGTCTAGGTTATTTAAATTTTTGTTCACTGTTTCTATTCTGTTTTTAATTTTTAGTCCCTCAGAGTCATGAATTTGAGATGGGTGGTCCTATACAATTTATAAGTAAATAAATAAAGGACGGGTTTTCGTTTCCTGTCTAGATATGATTGCTACTTTTTTCCTATTTGATTCCCTTTCCCATTGAAATGTGAGCTTCACCGATTCATGATAGGAACGCTTTGGATATTTACCTTACAGATATATTGAGTAGGAAAACAAATTAACTCAGGCCCTTTGATTTTGAGATTAACTTCTTATCATTTTCCAATGGGATTTTATCTGAAATGAAACTCTAATCACACTAGTCATATAAATGGCTAAAATAGATTAAAATTAAGTTTTTCAAATATGCATTGCACTTAAATCTCATATTTCCACATGACGGGACTCAATCCTAATTTTTTTATGCAGGTAAAATTCTCACTTGAATTAAAGTTTTCTCTGAACACACATAATGGAACAGAAGATCCAGGCCTGACAAGGATTAAAAGACTGCTTACGTTGGATAAATAACTTCAAGTATTTATTACCCATTCAATAGTTTTAATGATGTTATTTACATATTTGTGAGTTTATCTGGATAGGGGAAATAGTGACACAATTTAGAGTGATGTCTGGCTGATTATTTGAATCAGCACACAGACCGGTTGTTCATGTCATTATAAATAAAAAGAGTCTATCACCTTAGTGAAAGAACTACAAAGGGTTCTATTTCAGGGTTCTGATTCATTCTATGCTACAAATTCTGTAAGGTGGATTTTATCCTATGCCATTTTATTATAAGGAGGTTAAATATTGCATATTGTAGACTGAAGGGCAACCCCTAAGAGAAAGAAGACTGCTTGTAGTGATTTCTATTTCCAACTTGATTCTGATGAAGAATATGGGTCTCAAAATCTTTTGAAAGAAAAGCATGTGTTTTCATGTATTTGGGAATCCCCCCAGTATACTGTATGTGAACAGTTGCCCACATATTCATAATTTGTAAAACAATATTTCTCAAAGTAGGGGATATGCCCCAAAATTAATGAGATACCAGTAAAATTCTGCACTTATATGAATAATATTCATAGGTAAGGTTTATGACTTACCAAACTCCAAATCCAAACATCTCATGAAAAATATTTCTGTAAATAACATATGTGGAAAGAATACCAGAAATGAATGAACCATTGTAGAGACCCCAAAATGAATGGTACCTGAATATCTGGTGAGAAAAAAAGTTTGTTGCTTCAAAAGCAATTTAAGGATGTCTATTACATATATGTCTAGTACATATAACAAAAGAATTGATACAATTCTAAAACATGGTTGATTTGGCTGCTTATGATGAATGATTGAGAGAATTAATAAAGAATAAAAGGATAATGAGATATTCTGAAAGTGGGATAGACCATTTCTTGACAGTATTAAGAATGGATTTGGGGCAAAAAAAGATATGAAAGAAAAATTAAAAAAGCTTGAGAAATAAGAGTTAAATTAGAACAACTATAACAAAGCAAATTTTGTGTACATCATGGAAACGTTTAGAAGACATATTATACTTCCAACAACCTGAATGAAAAATGAATTTAAGGAAAGAGAATGTGGAAGCTACTTGGAACAAAATGAAGAGTAGTGGTTTTAGGTCTATGTAAAGTTATGCTAATGAGCTATATGAAGTAGAATGCTTGGTAAAGTGATGAAGGGAAAGAGGCTGTAGATGTGAAAAATTTATATAAAATAAATGCATCTTAAATGGTATAAAATTGTGAAAGATATTGTTGTATAATGTCTATAGAAAAAACTTGCAATCAGCATTGTCAAGAAGAACAAGGAATGGTTCAGTTTAAAAAGTAGCAAAATAAATGTAGGGAAATTTGGATGGGAAACTGTTTTGGAAGTCAGTGAGAGGACTTCCAGTAGTATGAATATAACTGACAATAATAGAGTGAAATAATTTGATAAAAAACTGAAGTGATGGAATGCTGCAAGGAAATGATAGGACTGAACAATGATATAAAAGATAATGTTCAGGATGAAGGGAGAGAATCATAAATATGAGAATGGTAGGAGAATGTGGGTATCAATCAACAAACCAGCATAAGAAGGGTAAAATACAAACAATAATTTTAAAAGCTAAAAATTATATAAGATTTTAAAATTATTTTGTATTTCACTCTTCTTATACTGTTGTAGGGCTGTAATGAAGATTAATTGAATGATTGGTATTGATGGTATAAATTGAAAAATGTTAAATATGTGGCTATATGTTGTAAAATATGCATATGGTTTCCTTATAGATGGTCTATGTGATTTGTTTAACATATCTGAGAAGGTCACATCTGTGCTGTCAATTGAACAGCACATTTATTCTTCACAGAAAACAAAGGCTAGAAAGACTAAATATAAAAATTACAAAGCAATTAGTTTGTTAAATATCGGCATCCAAAGGATCAAAGAGACATCTTGACATTGCAATGCAAAACCCACCCTTTATATAGTGTCATGCAACATTGCATCATATGTATACACAGAGCTTGCATCTTAGAGTCAAACACATTTTATTATTTGGGTATCAATATCTGTATTAAGTGTACTTGGGAAGATATTTGGCAGAATTTTGAAAGGGTAGGAGAACTGACACAGAGCAAAATTTGGAAACTTCAGTGAGCAATATCTCACAGGTCTACAGAACTTTGTTTTGTTTTGTTTTGTTTACTCTTCAGCATGTCCCTCAGAATTGTTTGTGAGAAAGTTTATTTATGAGAAGGAACCATATGATGAACTGAATAAGCATGAATTATGGAATATTCCATGTAAATATTGAATTGAAGCTTGGTTGCTGAATACAGTAAAAGTGATAATAGGATGGAAGTAAAACATGTATGAGAAGAAGTAGAGTGCTTAACATATGGTTCACAATGAGCAGATAAGGATTTGAAATATTCCCTTGATAATTTAATTCATGAATAAATGTTTAAGGAAGGCTTAGGTTGATCTTCAAGATGTGTTGGTTGGGATATGTTTGCATGTTTCTGTTTGCAAATGATGCCATGTTTTTCTTTAAGAACAAAATTAATTGCAGAGATGGTTAGATTGTATGATGCTATAAGGATGACAAATGTAAACATTAATATATCAAATGCCAAAATAATTGTGTTTGACACAGAAAAAGAAGTGAAGACTTACAAATTATATATAAACTGCAACAGCTAAACCTTATAATATTTGTGTAGTTTGCTCATACATTTATAACAGACGGCAAATATATGATAAAATGTTTAGATGTGCAGATGCTGGTAAAAAAGAAAGTGAAAAGTATGTGGTCTGTTTGAGGAATTACTTTGTCAAAGAAGCAAAAGTTATCTCTACAAAATCATTCTTCTACCCACATTGTTATATAGAACTGTGAGTTGGGTATGAGTTGGGAAAATGTAAGAATAATTTGAATGCAGTGAAAACGGAGTAGGTATATAAGACTTATGTCCCTCATACAGAATAACATATTGCCATTAATAAAACATTAAAAGTAGAAAGAATAAAGATATGTAACACAGAGACACAAAGTATACATACTAAATCGAGTATGGGAACTAAACTCAGCATATTGGCTACCCTTATAACCAGTTAAAATACTTATGGTTTCATAATCAGTTTTGAGCATTGATTTCAGTAGTACCTTCCTTTCATACTATTCTACTTACAAGCAAAAGTCAATGCTGCTTATTTCTCTGTAAAATTGTATAGAATTGTTATTTTTACATGGGTGCCCTAAAAGGGAAACTTTCAAATTTAAAATATAAAAGCAGCTGAGATGGCCTAAATTAGTGGTATTTTGAACCATCCTGAAAATGTGAAATATTTAAATGACTTTCGTATGGCATTTATTGCAAAGATAGAAAACTCTGTCAAGAGAAGTACATGTACATGCTTATACCATATACAAGGAAAATTGTAATCTACTTGGGAAAATATCGTCCAACTGACCTGGCCATATGCTTTGTGTTATGCAAATAATTTCCTATTATTTGTGTTGCATAATATTTCATATTAAATTTTATATTAATGGTAATTAAAGTCAAGGTAATTCCTCATTAGAGCAGTTATTATTTTTACTTTATTAGACTATTTTATATTTTTTATTTATATTTTCTACCAGATTAGTTTCTATTTTTGTCATATAAGGTGAAATACTTTAGAATCCACTATGGGTCGCTCATATAGAATAGATAACTAGTCTAACATAATGGATTCTAAAATATTATATGATGTATGAATTAATCTAAATTCAACTAATGTTGCAGTAGTTTATTGTTAAAATAACATAATGTTATTTTTCAAAGGAAACTTTATTTCATCCAATTTACCAATCTGTTCCCAAGAAGCTTCATGCTGGATTTGCCTCTAATCAAAGTAATCTGGGTTAATAGCATAATCTTAACTATATGGCATTCTTTAAAAATATCTGAAAAACTATGATTAATCTTGTATGAGTACATACCATTTCAATTTTCAATAATCTGCAATCATACTATTATTTTCTACTTTCATATTGTTGGTGTTATTTTATTATATATTGCAAAAGATTAGTTTTTAAAAATTCTAATTTTCCAACATTTTTATTGACTGTTGTGTTAAAAAAATTAGACTATTCCAGGTAAAGGCTTATCAGTGCTGAATAATGCAATCATGTACTTAAGCTTGAAGCCTTAGATTCAGTGTACATGCCATAGTTTTGAATTGTAGCACTGAACTGAAATGGTGTACAAATCTAAAAAAAATCATGCATTTTTCATTTCTCTGAAACTTCCTTCCAAATCTTCAGTTTTAGGATGGTGAGCATCATTAATCTACTATTCAAAGAAGAAATGCCATCCAATATATTGATCCTGAATTCAACCATACCTTTCACTATCTATATTCTTCTCAGTTCTCATCTTAAGAATGTATTTTAATTCTATACAGTTTCAGGCCTTTTTATGAAGCTTTGTGATGGTGTGAGGTTTGTATATCCTATTGAAAAGGATAATTCTAGGCAAAAATGTTGATTACTAATTAGAAAATTAATTTATGTAATACAAGTATATTGTACCTTACATAAGAACACCAAAATACTTCAAATGCTTTTTGGCTCATCTATGTTCTGAACAAAAAGATGATTCACTTCCTTCTTTGAAGTCCTGATTGTATAGCTTGTATTCTTCCTATAAGGGGCTCTTTATAAAGCAATTTTGTAATTAGGAATAAATTGCATTGAAGACTGACATTTTCTCCATTTCATAATTATAAAAATTGCCTATTTGTGGGGTGGAAAAGTAGGTTCCATTTGTTTTCAAAGGCAGATTGGAAAGAGAATGCAGATACAATTTTGGAATAATTGCATTTAATACATTTAGTTACAAAAGACTGAATTATACACATTTTACTTTCTCCTGGAAGCCAGTGCAATTCTTTAAAACACCCAATAGTTAGGATGACATTGTACTGTGCTGTGGAATTGAACAGAAGTTGAAGCCACCTTTTAATTCAAGCACTTGCTGCTTGATTTTAAGCCAGAGAATATACAAACCTAAAAACTATTATATTGGATCAAGAAAGTTGAATTCCAGACTAGCATCTTTATCCTTAGTAAATTGAAGCAATTAACAGTCACTGTCTCTCACCTCACCTCACAGAATAGTTGCTGTGAGGAAAATAGGAGGAAGAAGGAGTATGTTCGCCACCTTGCATTATTTTATTTATTAAAAAAAAGATAAAGGTAGGGTAAAAATATCTAAATCAAAAAATATAAATCTAACTTATATCGCTACTATAAAAATGAATTTTATCATCTTTAATAGGTCCATGTCCTTAGAAGTTGAATCTTTGAGGATATATAGCCTTGTCATTAAAAAAAAATCAACTTTAATCTTAGCAATTTATTTATGTAAAATTTGTGATAGTAATTTCCTCACTTCAGTCATGATATTCCACTTGTAGGAACCAAAGGCAGCAAATTCTAAAACTGGTATAATAAGCAAGCATCTCTTTGGCTAAAAGGAGTGGCTTACCTTAAAATGGCAGTACTTAAAACGAGCCAGCTTCATTCTACTGGGACAAAAACAACTCTTACTGCACCATTGTTGCACCAAACATTTTGACTCTTTGAGGTACATATGTGACAATAGAAAAGTGGCACGATGAATGCATTGTGATGCCATGCATTGTTCCCCGACATCATAATGCTGATTGTGTCACTGTGTCTCCTCCTTGCCTCCCCTTCCCCTTGCTCTGTAAAGAACTCCTTGAACTAACTATACACTGGTTTAACAATTTGCCACATGATTGACACAAGTGAATTGTTCTGCGGATCTCTGGGCATGAAGAAGAGGAAAAACTGTTTTAAACTTTTTTGCTCTGGCTTCATTTCAAAAAAGAAAGGAGTGCCCAGTACATATTTTTAATCCTTTTTAAAAAAAATCATTGTTTGTTTGTATCATTAAAGATATTTTTACAAGAAGAAACTACTGGTAGTCATCCAGAGATTGGTTGGAATGGGCACCTTTTGCTCAATAAGAAGAGGGTAGAGGAATAGGATAAGAAATGCATTATATCAAATGCTTTTGCAGTCCCATGCTCTCAGTTTTGAAAGGCTGCACAAGTCAGCAATTTTTCCAAAATCTGCTTTGAAGTATGCACAACTCAACATAAACTAAGGTGGTGCTATTTCAACAGAACTTCAAGTATCTCTGTTCCCCAGGACTCTTCAGGTTGAGCTGCCCTCTCAACAAAATTCATCCTTTGAAAGTACATATCTTTGGGAAGAAATATGTGTGTGTGTACAAAGCTGTTTGAACATGCTTTCCAACATGCTTTCCAAACGTGAAATCCTGATAATACACAATTTATATGGAAGCCAAAACATGCATAGATTCAGTCTGACACTGGCTGATTTATAATGTAGATATTAAGTAGTTTGTACACAAATATGCACACACTTTGAAATGTCTGGAAAAGGACTTTGAAAGAGGTCCTATTCTGGCCATCAGTAATAACCTACTTAAAGCAACTACAGAAAAATACCATTTAATTATTTGGGCTTTGAGCATAAATTCTGAAATAAATTCCCAACTTATTGTTTGACTTTGACTCCCCACTGAAAACTTTGACTCTTTGCAGACAGCAGTAGTGTCCGCAAAAGAGCATAATGGGGCTCCTGCCTGCTCATGGATTGAAGAAATTAATCAGTCATGTTCAAATTGAACGTCAGTGTTTAAAAAGGCCTAGGAAATATAGGTGTGAAGAGATATATTTTTGCTGTAAGGTGCTCTTAGTAGAGCAGACAGCTGCAGTGATAAGAGTTTACTGGCTCTGACATAAAACAGTTTCTCTTGGCAGAGATTTGGCAGGCAAAGACAGTGCCTACTGAATTATGACCTTATTACACACAATTATGTGTGTTTATAAAAAGTGAGAGGCAACAGACAAAGCTGACTTCAACATCTATTCTCTGAGCAGGTGATTGGTAGAGGAAGAGGGCATTGCAAGCAAAGACAGCCAGTAGACACTAGGATTTAAATGGGTTCATTATAAGCAGAATTTTTAATAAAACATTTTGGTTCTTGTGCATGGAATTTCATCAGTAACATCTGCAACAAACCATAATAATGCAGAATGGCACTAACCCCATTGTGATATCATCACATAAATGTCACCAATTATATTCTTTTATCCTAACATATCACACCCATTAACATAAATCACAGCAATTGCATGATAATATCATTATGCATATATTGTCATTTGTCATCTCCCCATGGATGTCCGTGAACGGTTGATTTTCTTAGCCATTGTATCAGACTCTATGAATTTTCTCTAGGTCCTTATACAATTACCAAAGCTCATTCTGATATCTACCTCTTATAAAAAATATTCTATTTCTACAAGAGGTAGAAATTATTATTCCAGAAAAAGAAGGATGCACATTTTTCCATAATTAGTGCGGGATGCAGCTGTCCCCTTTTTATTTCAATAATTTCATCCAGGAATTGACATACAAGACTGTTCAATATTTCTCTTGTTCTGGCATATATTACAGGTTCATAGGCAATGTAGTGATAGCCCTCCAGGGATGATATTAGGGACAAATTTATTCCATAAGAGAAGTAATGTGCACTGGAATAATAGTAACACATTAAGCACTTGTTTAAATGAATAATCCTACATTTTTCTTACATGGATCCAAGAAAATGTCAACTTTTCCATGATTTATATTTCTACTATCACATTTATGTCAGTTTTATGTTGAATCTAGATTTATGAGGTCCCAAGGTCTTTTTCTTTCAAAGTATCTTCCTTTTTAAGGCTTTCAGATAACAGGACTAGAAAAGATTCTGCCTCAGACATCATGAAGCTCTATCAATTAGAGAACACATTATTTAGTTATTGTCTTAATGTAATACTGAACCTTGAGGGGTCTCTGAGCTTCGTTGTTTTCTTGCAGATGTTTCATTACCCAAAGTAGGTAATGTCATCTGTGCTAGTAAAGAGTGGGGTTTATAGTCTAGTGGCTTGCCCTGTCAGTGCTGGTGGGGGTGTTCTTAAAAGGTCTTTATTTGGGCTGTTTACTGTTGGCTTGTAGTGAGGTCTGAGGCTGACAATTACCTATTATTTTGCTGATATAACCAGAGTAAAATGCAATTCTGGTATATAGTCACATCCAGTGTTGCTGCCCAAGCATTTGAAAAGGCCATATTGCTAAGCAAGTTGCTATAAGCCTAGTTATCGATGTATGTGCATGCATGCAAAGATAACAAGCCTACAGGGATCTCCAGTAAAATCATTGTATGTACATACATGTAATAAACAAAGGAAATAGCTGTGCTGAACCTTCTGGAGGATGAAGCTGCTTTAATGTTTTTAAACAAGTCTATTATCTGATGTATTATCTGATTGGTTTGAAATGTTAGGGTTTCCTGCTTGAGCTGGGGGTTGGACTAGAAGACCTCCAAGGTCCCTTCCAACTCTGTAATTCTGTTAGTCTGTGTTAGAAGTATCCAGTAGGTAATAAAAAGTATTATAATGTTAGTAGGGCCTTCTTTTATGCTAGAGATTTTACAGTTATTTGGTAGTAATCATTGTTCAAGTCTGCACTATACTGTTAGCATACTTTCAAATGTAGGAATCTATAGATAGGAATATTTCTTAATCTAGAATATATTTTGACTTTCTGTATTGCCTGGAATTTGAGGCAAACATATGGCTTAAATATATAAAATATATAAAATGTATCACTTGTTTTCAGATGGCATCTTTCAGATGTTCAAGGGAGCTGTAAACAAGATGAGCTGGCAGTAACCAGCAGAAAATCCTATATCAAATCACTATTACATTTTAAATTGTATAATCACACCTCAACGTCCAAATACATGTTCTATAGTACATATAATAATGATTTGTTACTAAAAGAAGCTATAGGCTGACAAGCAACCTTACAAGACTTGACAGAAAGCTCTAACATTATGAAATTTTCCATTCATCTTAACCATATTCAGGAAGATTTCTTGCTCAATTTTCAACAATTTTCTTGTTCAACCAGGTATGAAAATAAGGGGGAAAACCATTTTTCTTTTAAATAACTAAATTAGGCTTTGATTGAAAACCATGTACAATCTCTTTTTCTCTGCCACAATATGAGGCAAACAAAATTTTATTTGACATAGTTGGAGGCAGATTACACAGAAAAGCCATAGAAAAGTAAGAATGAACATCACAAAGTGGTGTCTTAAAGATATCCAAATGAAAGGACAAGTACAAAAAATGGAAAGAGGGACACATAACTAAGGCAGGGTATCAGCAGATAGCCAGAATCTGCAAAGACGAAGTCAGGAAAGCAAAGGCTCAGGATGAACAAAGACTTGCAACAAAAATCAAAGATAATAAAAAAAGTTTCTTCCAACATATTAATAACAAGAAAAAAAAATCAAGGAAACAGTCGGTCCACTAAAAAGACAAGACGGCAAGGAAATAACAGGCAACAGAGAGAAAGCAGAGCTACTCAACTCATTCTTTGCATCGGTCTTCATGCAAAAAGAAACTATAGCCCAACCTACCAGAAACATAACTGTAAAAAACAGACTGGAAATAAAAGTTAAAATAAGCAAAAAACAGTAAGAGAACACCTGTCTGATCTTGATGAACACAAATCACCAGGACCTGATGGATTACATCCCAAAGTTCTAAAGGAGCTGGCAGATGTCATCTCAGAACAAGACGGCAAGGAAATAACAGGCAACAGAGAGAAAGCAGAGCTACTCAACTCATTCTTTGCATCGGTCTTCATGCAAAAAGAAACTATAGCCCAACTAACCAAAAATACAACTAAAAAAAACAGACTGGAAACAAAAGTTAAAATAAGCAAAAAAAACAAAACAGTAAGAGATCAGAAGCCCCCCCCGAA
>QLTV01001313.1:93519-109963 GCA_003457575.1 Thermophis baileyi
CAAGCTATTTTCCAAAGCACCTGAAGGCCAGACAAGGAATAATGGATGGAAACTGATCAAGGAGAGATTCAACCTAGAAATAAGGAGGAACTTTCTGACAGTGAGAACAATCAACCAATGGAACAGCTTGCCTTTGGAAGTTGTGGGAGCTTCATCACTTGAGACTTTCAAGAAGAGATTGGACTGCCATTTGTCAGAAATGGTGTAGGGTCTCCTGCTTGAGTGGGGGGTTGGACTAGATGACCTACAAGGTCCCTTCCAACTCTGTTAATCTGTACCTCTGTACAGCGCTTATTATCTAACAATTAAATGTACAGAATTGTTTTAATCATCTTATTTAGAAAGGTTTGGGGAAAATGCAATTGGTTGGTTGTTTAGTTTCATAGATTTATACCCTATATTTTCTCCAGAAGGAAAAAGCTACATACCTAACATGTTTTCCATCATTTTTTTCAGACAATAACAACTTTGAGAGGTAGGAAGGGAAGAGAGAGAGACAGAGGGAGAGGGGGAGAAAGAGAGAGAGAAAGAGAGAGACTCTGAACTAAGTTTCCACAGCAGAGGCTAGATTTGAACTTAGTTCTGTTTTCTCCTAGTCCAGTGATGGCGAACCTTTTTTTCCTTGGGTGCCGAAAGTGCGTGTGTGCACGCTATCGCGTGCGTGCATGTGCCCACACCCATAATTCAATGCCCCCATGTGCCCCATCCCCCTGCGCATGCGCACAAGACCCCCCCATGCTGTCCCGCCCTCCACATATGCGTGCATGACTGCCCTGCTCCCCCATTTCCCGACTTCCTGTGGGCCCGGTAGGCCCATTTTTCACCCTCCCCAGGCTCCAGAGGCTTTCTTGGAGCCTGGGGAGGGTGAAAATGCCCTCCTCCATCCCCCCAGAGGCCCTCCAGAGGCCAAAAACGCCCTCCCAGAGCCTCCGCGCGAGCCGAAAATCAGCTGGCCGGCACACACATGCACACTGGAGCTGAGCTAGGCCAACAGCTTGTGTGCCAGCAGATATGGCTCCGCATGCCACCTGTGGCACGCGTGCCATAGGTTCGCCATCACGGTCCTAGTCCATCCCTACAATCAGAACAGCACAATAGCTTTTATTTAACATTAACAAGATTTTCACACCTCCTTTAAATAATCTCAAATGAATCTCATTCCCATTACACTGAAAAGTCAGACCCTTTTAATTCCAAAACAGAAAAACATTCTTGAAAACTCAGTTTTCTGTTTCACACTTAAGAAACTTCATGGAAAACAGTAGCAGGATCTAAGACCCAAATGCCAAATCATGTATTTGTCACCATAAATAAAAAACTGACCTCATACAAGATAACTTGATGGCACACAGAAAAGCATGCATATACATATACTGTGAACAAAGATAAGGAATTCAACAAAGCAAAAAAGAACACAGTCCATCTCCCCATATAATCTTGAAATACAACACTCACAAAATTAAATCGTTTTATATAGTGGAATCCTTGGTCCTCTAAGTTTGCTTTTCTATATGCAGACGTTTCATTATCTGACAGATAATTTTATATCCTATTGCTTAAGTTGACTAAAACTATCTGGAATCAGAAGTTTCCTGTGGGGTTCCCCCCCCCTTTTTTTTGAAGAAACAATAAACTTCTTGTCTAGTCAAGATATAACCCAAATATTTAAAGCTTTAGTCTTTCTCTCTTATACAATATCTTTCCCTTATGTCTGGAAGGCAATTTGGACATGTAATACAATGATAATTCTTAACAATATTAATAACCAGTAGAAAAATTGTTTCATTTTTTTTTTCAAAGCAGCTTGTCTGCATTTTTTTTCTCTAATTGAGAAAAAGTTTCCATGAATTTTTGGAGCATTGTTTCAAACCGTTATTATTGTATAGTTTCCACTCAATAACTGAAGTTATTAATATGGTATAAAATAATATGTTAATGCAACTTTATTTCATCCAAACTACCGAAGATATATAAATCCATGCACAAATTTAGATTTTTTGGGGGGGGGGATTTAATATGAAATTTGATACAGCTCTCTTCTTAATAAAATATTTGTTCAACAGAGAAACTACCAATTCATAAAACAATGAGAAGGCCACTTTTCCTACTGTTTGTGTTAGTGTAGCTGTGGCATGAAAAGAAGGTCAAAAAGGGAAGAAGAAAAAAAGCTTAAGAGATATTGAAAAACACGCATACAATGAAGTGCTATTGGCAACAATTTCTTCTGCTGAAGTTCATTGTTGCTACTGTAGTTAAGGCAGTTTTGGGAGAAGAAAATGAAATCCCTGTTATCAAACTACCTGAAAGGAGAGAGAGATCCTGGATAAAGAATATTATTTTTATGGCTGATGCTTGGTGTGATAGAAACTTTTTCCCTTTATTTTTATTTTTTATTTGCAGGGGAAATAAATAATAATAATAAATGCCCTCCTCCATCCCCCCAGAGGCCCTCCAGAGGCCAAAAACGCCCTCCCAGAGCCTCCGCGTGAGCCGAAAATCAGCTGGCCGGCACACACATGCACACTGGAGCTGAGCTAGGCAAACAGCTTGTGTGCCAGCAGATATGGCTCCGCATGCCACCTGTGGCATGCGTGCCATAGGTTCGCCATCACGGTCCTAGTCCATCCCTACAATCAGAACAGCACAATAGCTTTTATTTAACATTAACAAGATTTTCACACCTCCTTTAAATAATCTCAAATGAATCTCATTCCCATTACATATCATCATATATGATGACATGGTATCGTATGGTAGGGTACGGTATGATATGGTATGGAATGAAGATATATGATATATGATGATGTATGGCATGGTATATGATATCATATATGATATAACAGTATAAATATTTGGATCGATAGCTGGATGAACTTGAATTTGTAGCCATAGTTCTGAGGAGTAAGACTGACTTGAAATTTAAGCATGTGAATGTTTTAGTGCTTTTGTTTGGAAATCTCAGTCATTTTTCTCTGTGACACGCATTCTATATTTTCCCTCACAATGAAAATGTATTTGGATTAAAAAAAAAAAAGTAAATGATGCCACTGCTCCCCTGCTTCCTGCAATGGGAAATTTATCATTGCCCTGAGCTGTCATTCCTCATCTTCCCTTCTTACCAATTTTACACAAAACAACTAAGCAATTTACTGATCGACAAAGCCTTGTGATACCTGTGTGGCCTGCTGCTACTGCTACCATGCGTGTTTCTAATCTTGTGCTGGCTTACTGTTAGCTTATTTGACTTCTCTTTTATGTAATGTTGATAGCTCCTGGTATTTCTGCCAGATGGATTCTTATGGGGTAGGGGGGAAATGCATGTATAATGATATTCCAGGATGCTATTGCCTTGTGGCAAGAGTTGATTTTTTTCTTTATAATTTCTAGGGGAAAATGTTTTTCCCCCCCTCTCTTTTATGTATTTCCACCGGCATGCAGCTCATCAGGGACAGTCATGTGAAACTGAAGTCTGAAGTATTATCAATGCATGTTCTTTTCCAGTCAGTTATGAAAACGTTTATAAAAGCCATTACTGGCAAATGGCTGCAATCATTATATTTATTATATTGATATGGGCTCAGGAGCCATGTAGCTCAGCTCTACCCAAATTTGTCCAAAAAATAAGCGAGGTGGAAATGTTGAGGAATAACACTGAGGAAATGTTAATGAAGCAGCTATTATTTTCCTGTTTCAACAAAGAGGTATTTGATTACAAGAAATAAGTATTGGAGCAGTTGCAATCAGAATGATTTTGAAGACTATGCTGTGCAAATATGCCCATATATATCACACTCACCATCCCACAGATTATATTGTATACCTACCTACCTACCTACCTACCTACCTACTTACCTAGTATACCTATATGTACATTAGAAAGGTCTATTTAAGTGGACATAATGACAAAAAGAAATCTACCCTAAATGCTTCTTAAAAATAAAATAAGCAGTCTTTGTCAATAATGTGATTTTGCCTCTGTTTTCCACAGTAAACCTTCCTACTTCCTCATAGTTAAGAGCCAAACTACTGTTGGCCTTTTTTCAGATCTCAGATTTCCCAATCCCTCCCCCCATTTCACAACTGTATTATAAATTCATAGCTGGAAGGAGGAAGAACACAAATAAAACCAATCTGACAACTGAAGAAAAAAAAAAGAACCTAATTTTCTGAACCTGCAGGCATCAAATTCATGGCAATTTCCAGAACCGTACTAGGGTCTGGGTCTAATGTGTAAAGTTCCTTTATAGTTACTTATGATAACAATCAGGAAAAAGCTTGAAAATAATGAAAACAAGATGAGTTCAATAAAGAAATATAGCTACAGCCTTTTTTTAGGACAATCCCTTTCTGTTTAGTTCCTTTTAACCTAAACTAAAAGAGAAACACCTTTGTCTTCCATTACCTTTTACTCCTCAGCTGATGGCTATCACTTTACAGACAAAGCCTGCATCCAAAAGTCCAATTTTGAGTCTGTTAAGATTGCCTGCCCTTCATTTAAATTCCTTCTCCTGTCAAATTGACGGTGACATTAACAAGCATGCACAGAAGGGGGCTTTGTGCCAATTAACAATTTCTCGTTAGCTTAATTAGGGGACACATGTTTTTAATCACATCTAAGAATGTGAAGTGATTGAAGAATTGATTCTGAGCTTTTGAAAGCTTCACTGTAAGTGTGTGGAATTTAATTCGGCAGATGTGGTTAAAAAGAGCAAGGGAGCTCTTTAAGTGACTGGCTAAATGGCCCTAATAGTAGACTAAAGCAAAAGAAATGGCAGTGGTAATTATATTGAAAATGCTTCCCCAGCTCCAGCACAGACAGAATTTTGCTAACTATAATAACTAGGATATCAACCAATGAATATGTATAGATACTGTATTTTAAAAAAAATACATGTAATGTGGTCTTATTCCTACCATATCCATTTTTAAAATGATTTTATAATGCATAAAGTATAATTTAAATGGATAGGGGCTGTCCAGGACCAGGCTCACTGTTTATTGCATTTCATGGAATAGATTGTAAGTATGGCTGATATTATGGAAGCAAAAACCACATTCTTCTGCACTGCAGCAACAGAATGATCCTTTGTGGGAATATGTTGCAAATGACCAATCTTATTCTACTAATTCTTGAAAAATCCAGCTTCAGTTAGGCTGCCCATCTTCCATTTTTTTGCCTTTCCTTTCCTATTTCCCCCATTCCTCTCATTTTTTCACAACATACTGTATATTTTACTTTCTAAGATTTGTTTTATTTAAAGTCTACTTTTCTTCTTCATTCATTTATTCTTCCTTCCAATAGCTACCTTCAGGTTTGTTTGGTTTTTTTAGTAACATATGTATAGAAGTCTTTTCCCTATCATTTTTTTTTTTCATGTCAGAAGCACCAAAATGCTTCTATGGCAAAAGTATTTGCCAGTGATATCACCATTGCCCGGGGGATGCCCAGTTGGGGACTCCTTTCATGTCCCCATGTAGTTGCCCACCCAACTGGTGCCCATTAATTTACTCACATTTGCTCGCTTTTAAACTGCTAGGTCGGCAGGAACTGGAGCGTGTGATCAGAGCTCACCCTGCCCCACAGTAGCAATGGGTCTCGAACGCGAGCCTGCCAATCGGCAGCCCAGTGTTCTCACCTCATGAGCCACCATGTTCCTCCCTATCATTGTTCTTTTTATATACACAGGCATGCACACAAACATGGTCTATTTTTTATTGCTATTGCTAGACATATTTGTTCTAGTGTATCTATTAGTAGAGAGACTGCTGCAGATGATGGAGGAGTGAAACATTATTTCTGGTTGCTTTGAAAATGTTGTGGAAAAGTCTGAGACTAATTCCTATATAGGTAATTCTTGTTTAGTGACTGCAATTGATTCCACTGAAAAGGTTGTTCAGTTAACCACATTAAATTCAAAATGATACTATGAAGATCACTTGTTGCTGTCACCTCATTTAGACAAAGTTGTTTCATACAATGTCCTGTGCCTGACCCATTCCACAGCACAGCACATCCCTAAAAAGTGCTAACCAAAAGTTACAAGTTCAGCTCTGTGACCTTAATTAGTTGATTAGAAATTGACCCACTCATAGCTGCTGCCTGACATCAATCAGACATTATTCAGTTTCACTGAAGGTCCTTGTTGTGGTAAATGATTGCAATGATTGGAAAATGAATTACAAGAATCCTTGACTTACAACAATTCATTTAGCAACCATTCAAAGTTACAACAGAACTGAAAAAAGTGACTTACGACCGTTTTTCACACTTACAACCATTGTAGCATCCTCATGGTCATGTGATCAAAATCCGCATGCTTGGTAATTTATACTTGGTAATTATATTTATGACAGTCATGTAATCACCTTTTGTAAATTCCTTACAAGCAAGGTCAGTGGAGAAGCCAGATTCATTTAACAACCATGGTACTAACTTAACAGCTGTGGAGATTCACTTAACAAATTTGATAAGAAAGGTGGTGAAATATGGCAACATTCACTAAACAAATGTTTCACTTAGCAACAGAAACGTTAGTCTCAATTGTGGTCAAAAGTCGAGGACTATGTGTATCTATTACTGTTCATTCTTATGGTATTTAAGAATGGTCACTATACAAAGCAATTGCTAAATGAAAACTACCTATATTCAAACGATAATGAAGATTGAAAACTCCTGTATTCTATGCAGTTTGTTACTTCATTCTTTTTGCCAGAAAAAATTAGCATAAATTGGAAGATCCATTCTGATACCAAAAAAAAAGTTGTATTTTTTCCATGCTACAATTTTTTTCCAGTCTCATAATTCAGAATCAGAAATAAATCAGAAAAGACTATTCCTAGAGCTAATATCAGATAGTTTGGGCTACTTCTTCAATAGAGATTCTTCCTACAACTTGGGTCCAATATAAAGATCCAGCAAATGCCTCAATATACATTATTCCAGGTTTAAAAATATATTCAGTAATATTGGAACTACGGTATATGCTTTATTTTTATTTATATACAGGACTTAACTGTACAGCAGAATTTAATTTAGTTGAAAAATCATTTCTTCTTCCCAGGGAGCCATAGTAACATTTGGAAATTAAAAATTGGACAATAATTTTATAAGCATCATCTACACTACTGATAATTTTCCTTTTTGTGTTGGTTGAGATTTATTTCAGAGCTTACTGCTGAGATTTTAAATTTGTTGTTTTTTCCCCTTTGATGACAGAAATGGGTGAAATGCAGGGTAAAAAAGGTAATATGGCCAGCAGCAAAGAGCTTACCTAATTGGTTTTATTACCATGGATAGCAATAGCAACAGCACTTGGACTTATATAGTGCTTCATAGTGCTTTACAGCCCTCTCTAAGCGGTTTACAGAGTCAGCATATTGCCCCCAACAATCTGGGGGCAATATACTTTGGCCATCTGATTTTATGCTTCTTAATTATTTACACCTTCCAAATTTGGTCTACTGTTAAGGCACCAGGCTAGACAGCAGGAGACTAGCATGAGTTCTACTCCTGCATTAGGCAAGAAACCCAGCTGGGTGACTTTGGGACAGCACTCTTTCTCAGCTCAACTTACCTCACAGGGTTGTTGTGGAGAAAATAAGAAGAGTAAGCAGCACTAAGCATGCTTGACTTATTTATAAAAACAATAAAGGCAGGATTTTAAAAATCTTTTAAAAATCTTTTTACAAATCTCTAAAGTAACTCTCTCTACCCTTCTTAGAAACCCTCACTTCCAAGCAGGGGTGAAATTCAGCAGGTTCTGACAGGTTCTGGAGAACCGGTAGCATAAATTTTGAGTAGTTCGGAGAACCGGCAAATACCACCTCTGGCTAGCCCCAGAGTGGGGTGGGAATGGAGATTTTGCAATATCCTTCCCCTGGAGTGGAGTGGGAATGGAGATTTTGCAGTATCCTTCCCCTGGAGTGGGGAGGGAATGGGGATATTGCAGTATCCTTCCCCTGCCACACCCACAGAATCGGTAGGGAAAAATTTTGAATTTCACCCCTGCTTCCAAGCCTGAGAAAGAAATAAAGTGAGTGAAATATTGAAAGTGTTAATGAGAAAGGATATAATGATCTCATGGAGTCACCATTTAATGAAGGCCCTCTGTCTTAGAGAACAGGATTTATCAAACTGTAAATTTCAGCAGGAAAAAAAATTAGCTGTTCTCTCACCAGCTATTAGACTGTTTGCTATAATCCACACTTTGATTTGGCAGTATTTTAAAATATATTCCTTTTGTCATTTCATTCTAACCTTGCACTTGATAAATGTGAATGTAGCACACATGGATGACATTTAATAGCAATAGTAGATGTAGCAGTTAAAACTTCAAGGTTTCTGATGGTATAAGACATGCTACAATAGATGTGATGTAAAATGAAAGCCTATAAATTGGAAGCCTGCCATTTTAGTTTAAAACATTATTTCCCTTGACCCTTTTGGTGCTTTAGTAAATACAGTAACATACTATACATACACATGTATATCTACATCAGAGGTGGGTTCCTGCCAGTTCGGACTGGTTCTATAGAACCGGTAGTAAAAATAGGGACGGGTTCTCCGAACCAGCAGTAATGGCAGCCTGGCCACGCCCCCAAACCGGTCCCCCGGTCACTGCTCGCTTGCCCACCTGATGCATCCGTCAGACGGCAAGCTGACCAGAGCTGGGAAGCGGCTGGCTGGCAAAGAAGCCTCTCAGCAGCCTGGCCACAGGGCGCCGAAAAGTCCTTCAGCTGGTGAGAAGAAAGCTGCGCATACGCGAAGATGGCGGCAATGACCGGAGGTCTTTTCGACGCCCTGCACCAGTGGCTGGGTAGAAAAGAAGCCTCTCGGTTTCCAAGTTCAGCAGCAGGCTCGGTCCCTTCACAGGGTCACTTTTCTCTGCACCCGAGAAAGATCAAAAGGCGCGGAGCAGCCTTTAAGGATAAAGTCGGTGTAGCCACCTAGACGAGGTAAAAAATGAACCACTGAGGGAAGGAGCCCCCTGAAGCTGACGGGGTTGCAGCCACCCCCCTCCCCGCAGCTTGGAGCTCCAAGCGAAAGAGGTCTTCAGCTGTTGCGAAGAAGTGACAGCTCTGGGTGCGCCATGCCCACTTCGTTCTCTTTGAGAGCCACTTTGCAAACAAGGTGCAAAGCAGCTCTCAAAGAGAATGAAGCGGGTGTGGTGCAACCAGTGCTGCCGCTTCTTCGCAACAGCCGAGGACGGAAGAATTCGCTCAGGAGCGACGCCAGTGAGGAAGGCAGCTGGGTCAGAGGGAGGCGTAGCCCAAGCTCTCTTGGACGGGTAAACAAGTGTGGGGAGGCAAAGGGGAGCAGACTCAGCCCCCCCCATGTGTTGCATCCCCCTCCCAGCCTTTGCCCATGCCTCCGTGACGCCAGCGTCTCCTGAGGCTGCCACCATTGGAGCCATGACAGGGACAGGGGCAGCCCGGTAAGCTTATTTTTAATTAAGCTTATTTTATTTTTAATTGTTCCATTATTTATCATGTGTTAATATTTTACACTGTCCCTACACATAGAGTGATTTTACTGCCTTTCTTTTGCCCAGGGCTACCACATATTTTTCAGGGATTTACATGCATTCAATGTCTATAGTCCAGAGCATAAATATGTGTGTGTTTATTTTAGCAATAGCAATAGCAATAGCAATAGCACTTAGACTTATATACCGCTTTACAATGCTTTACAGCCCTCTCTAAGCGGTTCACAGAGTCAGCATATTGCCCCCAACAATCTGGGTCCTCATTTTACCCACCTCGGAAGGATGGAAGGCTGAGTCAACCTTGAGCCGGTGAGATTTGAACTGCCGAACTTCAGCTAGCAGTCAGCTGAAGTAGCCTGCAGTACTGCACTTTAACCACTGCACCACCTCGGCTCTTTTTGTACATCAGGTTGCATAAGTCCAGCTGAATATGCTATTCCTGGTATGTGATGTTTTGTATACATACGGAGAAAGAAGCACTCTTGTGATCTTTGACTTTTAGGCTTGCTGCATTGCCCCACCTGCTTTGTGGCAGCCCCTCAAAAGCCTGCTTTGTGACCTGCCTATCACACTCTTGGGCGAAGCATGTGAGCTATTTCCTCCTTTCAGTGGTCCATGAAAGTACATCTATAGTATGTAGATGCAGATAATAAAGTCGAAAAAAGGTGAACAACATTTTTACAGAACTATAGATACGTTGAAGCTGGGTGTGACAAGGAATGGCTGGGAGGGGAGGGGCCAGGTGAGGCACCCCTTGATGTGAGTGACATTGAGTTGGCCATGCACACCCAGTCACATGACCACCAAGCCTCGCCCGCTGAGTCACATGACCACGAAGCCACGCCACCCAGTCACATGACCAGTAAGCCACGCCCACCATCACATGACCATCAAACCACACCCACAAAATAAGCCACGCCCACAGAACCGGTAGTAAAAAAATTAGAACCCACCCCTGATCTACATGTATAAAGGCAAACCAACACAACATTATGGGATCTTATCAGTAAGAATATTCATCTTCATGAGGTTTACAAAGATACAAACACAGACCAGAAATCTGAGCTCAATTTCAGTCAGATGAGCAAGATTGTTCAGTAGTATTCATTTTCCACAATTCTTGCCACAGTGTTTGGAGCTTTATTTTATAGTGAAATTCTGAATAAAATGTGGAGATTATAATCCAGAAGAAATACCTGAAGGAATTTTCAGAGAAGGGGGAAAAGAAAAGCATTGTAAATTTAACTTCATTCCTAACAGGTGTGAGGGGAAATTATCCTTGTATATCAGAGGTGGGTTCTTACTGGTTCTATCTGGTTCTTTAGAACCGTTAGTAACTCGGTGATGACATCACGGAGACGGTTCTGTCGGTGTCTCCGTGGGAGCCGCCATTTTGCTTCTGCGCATGCGTAGAAGCTAATTTTTGCTTCTGCGCATGCACAGAAGCTATTTTTTTATTGCTGCGGGCGCACGCGCGCGTGCACGGCACGACCCTGAGCAAACCGGCAGCAAAAGGATCCAGAACCCACTCCTGTTGTATATCCTTCCTGCCACCAGTTTAAAATGAAGTTAGTAAGAAATAATTTTTGTTCAATTTTCACAGGATATTAACTTGGAAAACCTTTCTCACATGATAAATTCCACATTATTATATAATGAAAATTATTCACTTACTAAAATTCAGACTGCTAGTCCTACAAATGAATTGTGACTATATATTTCACAAACTCAAATAGAAAATAAATGTACAATGTTTTCTTCTCATTCATTTAGACAGTTACATCCCAATTGGTTTTGAAGTAGCTCTGTAGATATTGTGATTTTGTTATGGCATGGTTGTCTGAACATATTTGGCACATGCCAACTAAAGCAAGAAACAGTTTCATTTTTCTCCCTTCTCTCTCTTCTAATATATACTAACAGACATTTCATTTTTCATGAATATACATCTTTCTAATCTAATAAATACTATGAAAGGATAAGCTGGATGATCTCTCTTAAGTAGCACCTGTATTCAATAAAAGATAATTCAGAACTAATTTGCAAGGACCTCATTTATTATACCTGTGTATTAGCTCAATGGAATATATAGATATTGAATTATCTTTAATGAAAATCAGATATTTCTTGTCAAATCCAAAATTATCCAAGTAATTATTTAAATTACATTTTAAAAAATCATCAATTTGATGGAATAATTGGCTATATCTTATACAGCATAAGCAACTTCAGGAGACAAGGAATACTGCACTTTAAATAACAGTTTATGCATATTTTTTAAATCACATTCTGAGTTTTCCCCTCACTCATTTCTAAAAGCTTATTCTACTAAGATCAGACAAGCTTGATCCTGTCTTGACTAGAACTGATAACAAAATTTTATTAGATTCCTAATTATATTGATCTCAATTTTGTTTAATCTTCCATAACACATGCATTATTGACATCAAAATATGCATTTTTGCAATCTATAGTGTAGTTTGCATGAAAAGATGCATGATCTAATTAGTTGGCCCAAGTCAGTTTACCTCATAGGAAGGTAGATGGAAATCTGTGGAGGCAGATGTCTAGCAGGACCAGGGAGACAAGCAATTCATAATATATAATACTGCCATTTTTTTCTCATTTATATTTATTTATTTTGATATTAGAGCCAATTGGTTACCATCAAGAACTCTCTCTTAAGACTTTAGGGCAGCTTTTTAAATATGTCAATGTTGGTGCATGTAATAGTTTAGATGCTTTGGAGAAACAATCACAAATCTCAGTCAACAAAAATGTGTTTAAAATTTACATAATTGGCACTGTTAATTGAGATGCAAATAAGAACATTCTCATTTCTATAGAATGAAAAATAAACTGAATGGATTTTCTTTTAAGAAAGGAAACAGTAGTGAAAATATGTATTCTTATTAGCCGACTACAGATTCAACTTTTTCTAGTTAATATTACCTGTTTGTTTGCTATCCAGAGATATTTGTATTGGCATATTGTAAAGGTTACCTGACTCATTTTCAACACCTTCTCAAAGGGATATAGTAAAATACCAAAAAAGAACTTGGTCCATTATAGCTATGCCCTTTCCTCTTCTTTCAGGTATTTGAACTAAGTAACAATATGATTTCATAGCCAGCAACAAATAAGTCCCTGGTCTTTGAAGCAAAAGTCATTGATCTTCTGAGCATTTGTTTGATCTTCTCTTCTCTTCTCTTCTCTTCTCTTCTCTTCTCTTCTCTTCTCTTCCCTTCCCTTCTCATTTCTTCTCTTGGCTTCTCTTCTCTTCTCTTCTCTTCTCTTCTCTTCTCTTCTCTTCTCTTCTCTTCTCCTCTCCTCTCTTCCCTTCCCTTCCCTTCCCTTCCCTTCCCTTCCCTTCCCTTCCCTTGAAAATGTCTGTGGATTTATTGTTCTCAATTATTCTGATTGTTCTGAATTCAAAGGCAACTATGAATAACAAATCCAGAAATCTGGCTTTGCAGAAAGCTATTTAAGTGTGTTAATGGAAAGTGAAAAATTTAAAATAAACTGAAATTGATAAATCCTGAAGCATAGAAAGACAAACACAAAAAAAAAACCCAAGAAGCAAGTTAAATTATAATAATTTTGAATACCAACAATCCTGTAATGCCTTCTGTGATGAACACCAGGTTCCTGGTAAACACTTGGACTAAGTCATGGACTAAGCAAAGGAAACCCTAAGACCTGCACATCTCCTTCTGGCATATACCACCCCATGGAATGGCTTGATGATATGACTAGAAGAATTATAGAAAAACGAGTGATGAGAGTTTTTGGGGACAAGCTTTCATCAATGCCTACAAACATATATTTACATCAACATAAATCTGCTCAAAAAGATTTTGAGTTCTGCATATGATCACACCAAGTCTGTTTTTAGTAGGTTTGTAGCAACGCACACAGCTAATACTGATGGTAGAAAGGCAAAAAAAAAGTGAATGGACTGAAGTGATATATTTATGTTCATTGTTTGTATAACATTTGTGGGAAAATGTGGCAAATACCAACTTCCTAATGTACTGATTCTATTTTAGAACCAAGGTATAGGTAATTTGGAGCTCCAAAATTCAGGATGAAAAAGAAACTGAAGAGAATTGCAGAAGCATTACAATCATAATTGGACCCTTGGGTAACTCAGTTTAACTGTACTTAGGTCAATATAATTTGGAGATAGCAATTTTAATAGCCCCTTTCTAATTTAGAATGTCACTACTGCTTATTTTAAGCACAAATAGGTTATCAAAAGTGGCAAAGCTCTAACCTTTTATCTGCCAATCATAAAATATGCTAAAATGTGTTATTTAATCAGAAAACAATGAATTTTCTTTTCTTTTCTAACTTCTCCTTGGCATATTTCTGTCATGACAATGAAGCCCTTAGCACATATATGACATTAACTCTAGTTGATATTCAAGCCCAAGTGCATATGATGCTGTCACTTCTGGTGTCCAATCAAGAGTGTTGGTCAATGAAGTAATGGCCAAACAAATATATAAAATTAGGTCACCAGAAAGCTAGGGGGCAAAAAAAAGTGGTGGGGTGGGCTGTTTGCTGCTCCCTCCACACAGAGTCCTGACATATAGCAATGAGAAAAATCCCCATGATAGATCTTCTGTTATGTTATGCCTGCCAGCACTGTCCCAAATCTTTAAAGAGCTGTGCAGAGTGCATAATCTCTTGATAGATTAGATTCTGAATTGACTCAGAATTGGATAAATTTAATCAGAAACAGATTTTGCCAATTTCAAGTACATCTGGGAATAGCAAGGATATTTAGATATTCCACAACAATACAATCTTCTGAAACAAACAAGCAAAAGAAGAAATCATTTCCAAATAAGAAAGTCGCATTTTCTGAATAGAGAAACATTAATCAAATACAAATCTACCTTTTTGGTTGTATGAACACGTACTTATAGTAGTCCAAAATGGCATCATTATCATCATCATCATCATCATCATCATCATCCTTGGAGAGACTCAATAGGTAGATAAAAATGCCAAATCTAGTCTGAACATCTAGTTGGCTGTATGATGAACGATAACAATACTCAATACATCTAACACCATCAAACAACATCTGCCTATCCCAAGTCCTTAGGAAAGATTTGATAGGTGGATAAAAATGCCAAATCCAGTGTAAACATCTGGCTGACTATCCAACAGACCATAATAATGATAAATAAATTATAAAAACATAAATACATAAAAATATTAAAGATAAATCCTAGCAATGGCTTGTAACTGGAACATTAAAAAAAAGAAACTAAAGGATTAATTTGGGCTGCTCAAGAGCAAGCTATTCAAACTAATCATGCAATCAAGGCGAGAACTGAAAAATTGTCAAATAATTCAAAGTTTGTGAAAAGACACACAAAAAAAGAAACTTAGGAAAAATAGGCAAATTTATATTTTGAACAGAGGGATAATAATGTTCTTGAACTTGAACAAATGATACAAATGCCTTAATTAAAAGGAATGACAGTTTCAAATATGTATTCCACCATTAGGGTCAAATTTAAACATTAATCTTTTAGAACCAGTTTATTTGGTCTTATTCTTCTGAGAATAAGATATGAGATGTAACTGGTCTAATAAGCAGTTTCTTAGGACCAAACCACTGACTGCTTTAATAAATGTTGACATTTAAACCTTTAAAGTTTTTATTTTGCGGGGACTTGAACACTTGAAAGTGTTCGCTGTAGTTATATTCAAACACTTGAATATAACTACACTTGAATATAACTACACTGATCTCAGGATCAGTATCAAAAGACTCTGCTTGTATTTCTTGCCAAATCAGACTAATAGAGGCATGGCATTCTGGACCAAATAAAACCTTACTTAGGACTTACAAATAACTGGATTTTATTTTATAAATTGAGGTACTTATTTTCCAGCAAGGTTGGTTTCCTTTCTGCATGATGCTGCATTTTTTTTAAAATGTTAGATTTCATTTTTAGATTCCATTTTATTTCTTGATTTCTCAGCCATCAAAGGAACATTTTTTTAATGGATAGTCATTCTCATTGTAATTTTCCTCTCTCCACTTCTAAGTAATGTTCAGTTAAAATCTTCAGTGTGATGCTGTTGCTTTCTAGTTTCCTCCCACTCCCCAGTGGTGGTTAATAATATAGAGTGAGAGTAAAAATATAATAATTCCAATTTCATTTTTCCAAGTTATGAAAAGTTACAGGGCTGCTATCTTACCATGGTTTAATTCCCTGTGGAAATAACTCACTAACAGCTAATTGACTTAACCCAGACAAGACTGAGTGGCTATGGGTACTGCCTCCTAAAGACTGTATCGACTGTCCATCCTTGGTTCTGGGGGGAGAGAAATTGTCGCCCTCAGAACGGGTTCGCAATTTGGGGGTCCTCCTAGATCCACAGCTAAGATTAGAGCAACATTTAAAAGCTGTGGCTAGGGGGACCTTTGCACAGGTTCGCCTGGTGCACCAATTGCGACCCTACTTGGATCAGGAGGCTCTCCTCACAGTCACCCATGCCCTTATCACCTCACGGTTGGATTATTGCAATGCACTCTACATGGGGCTACCCCTGAAGAGTGTTCGGAGACTACAGTTGGTCCAGAATGCAGCCGCGCGAGTGATTGTGGGTGCACCTAGGTACACCCACATTACACCAATCCTCCACGAGCTGCACTGGCTCCCTATTGGTCTCCGGGCTCAATTCAAGGTGTTGGTCATTACCTTTAAAGCCCTACATGGCTCAGGGTCAGGTTATCTTTGAGACCGCCTTCTACCTCATAGTTCCCAGCGACCGGTAAGATCCCACAGAGTTGGTCTCCTCCAGGTCCCGTCAGCTAAGCAGTGTCGGCTGGCGGGCCCACGGGGAAGGGCCTTCTCTGTGGCTTCCCCAGCTCTCTGGAACCAGCAACCCCCTGAGATCCAGACTGCCCCCACCCTATTGGCCTTCTGGAA
>QLTV01001313.1:129665-146908 GCA_003457575.1 Thermophis baileyi
ATTACTGGACTGCACATAGCATATAAGAAAAACAATACATAATTTAAAGAATATAAATTCAGTTTAGAGAGTCAGTTTGGTGTAGTGGTTAAGGCATCAGACTAGAAACTGGGAGAGTATCATTTCTAGTTCTGCATTAGGCACAAAGTCAACTGGAAACTTTCGGCCAACCGCTCTCTGAGCCCTAGGAGGAGGCAATGGCAAACCACTTCCAAAAAACTTGCCAAGGAACTTGCCCAGGTAGTCAAGTCAAAAACTGATTCAAAGGCGCGCGCGCGCGCGCACACACACACACACACACACACCCCCACTTCAGTTTAATGTAGCATAAAATTATATAGCTCCAATAAAAATTGTAAACTTCAGTTTAAAGTAGCATAAAATAATATAGCTCCAAAAAAAATTGTAAACAGAGCTTTTTTTTTTTTTTTTTGCAATGGTGGATGTTTCAGAGCCTTGGACTGATTACTGAGAAAGAGATTGACAAAGAAATTAAATTGGAGAGAAGAAAATAATGTACAATATGGTCTGATATCATATGAAATAGAATAAGTGATTAATCCTAAAACACCACTTGAAATAACAATAAATTTCATTTTACTGCTTTCTCTCTTATATATTTTGTAAACTTTTTCCCTAAGAAAGCATCAGTGTATGAAGAAAGAGCAGAGAAGAAGATATAGAAAATCCACAGGGTTTTTGTTCTGAGTCGTCATAGTAATTCTTTTTCATTTAATTTAGTTTCTTTTAGCCACTCATGCATATGCACAGGTGAGATCTTGCCACTTATATGTTCATTTTTTATTATCGGGGTCAGAATGACTGAATTGTGCAAGTATTTTACTTGGCTGAGTGGATAATGAGAGGCCACCAGTAATAACTTTATAAATGTCTCTGACAATGTTCCCAGATGCTGCCAGCATCCCAGAGCTTGTCTACTTGTGCTAATTGGCTGTTTGCTCAGATAAAATTAAGCATTGATTCAGATATGACCATTTTTGCTCATTTCTGGTGTGATTTACTAGCCTCTCCTGCTTTGCAATTTTGAGACATGCATTATATTAAACTTGGGATGTTTTAGAACAGGGTTTACAATCCTTTGGTGGCCAATGGCAGTCTTAAAAACAAATTTAGATCTTTATTTACTAAAACAACAAGGGGAAGAAAAATATTAGTGAGAAAGGAAAAGTGAAGAAAAAAGCAAAACAACAATACATATTGTATAAGGTTTCTCATATATGTGTAATCATCCATTCATAATCTACCTCTTTGAGCAACTCATTTGTAAATTGCAAGTAATATCATGTTTTCAGCCAATGAATAAATTGGGGCCATAAATTTATCTTTCTAATGCTGAAAGATTTGTTTCTTATATGGGATTGGAGAATCCGTTTTCATTGTCCAGCCATTAATTTTGATGCAGCAAATATTGAGAGCCTGCTTGGTGTAATGTTTCAGGCATTAGGCTAGAAACTGGGAGACTGAATTCTAGTCCTGCCTTGGACACAAAGCAGCTGGGTGTCCTTGGGCCAGTCACTTTTTCTCAGCCTTAGGAAGGAGGCAACAACAAACTACTTCTGATAAACCTTGCCAAGAAAACTACAGGGAATGTCCAGGCATTCTCAAAAAAATCAGACATAATTGAACAGAAGGGGGAAAAGATATATAATTATAAGCATATGGATGTCTGAAAATATTAAACCATGTCTGGAAAAAAAGTTATTATGCATGATTATATTTTCCCAGAATGTATTAACTTTAGGACATCAAAAACATGGTTTAATATAGTGTCTTTCTCATTATATAACCAACAATGCAACAATTTACTCATCCTTATTTTATATAAATGCAGTGAGGTCTGAGAGGTCAGTGGAGGTTTGTTGCCCATTCAATTGTAGAACCAATCTTTTTGCTGATGCATTGCAATATGCATGGCCTTTTACTAACATATAGATATTGCTAAGATTGTGCATTAACTGGAAAAAGCACTTTCTTTTGAGCTGAGGACAAAACAAGTTTAAGTATTGTGTGTTCTGTAAGAATAAAATCTCTAAATGTTTCCCATACAGAACAATGGAAAGGTGTACCCTCTTGTTCTTCACCAGGAAAGCAGGTGGAATAATAATTTAAGGTGCTTTTATCTATTTCCAAATAAAAAAACCAAGAAGTTATTGTGAGGTCATTAAAAAAAAACTTATGAAATTATGGAAAGTATATAATGGAGATAGACAAACAGATCTGGATATAAAAATGAACAGAAACATATAATATGATTCATGTCATCATAGCCCATAGAAAAACAATAGCAAAAACAAAGCAAAGCCAAACTTTTCTATTACTTGAACCTTTTTTTCTTCGTAATACTGAAGGATTGTATTTGCAGCCTCCCAACTGTTGGAATAAATATCCATCTGGTTCAGTTCTAAGTGGGGAGAAAGACACTGGAAACATGGAGGCTGATTGAAAAGATGTTTTAATGGTGGACAGGAACACATGGTTTTGAGGTCCTGGGCAAAAAATCACATGGGTGAGAGAGAACCAGACTCAGCATCTCCTCCTTCTCTCCTCTCCCAACATCTGGAAGCATGTGATCCACCTTTTCTGTTCAGGAGCCCCTGCCATGTGCTCCTGTCCACCATTAAACCTTCTTTCCAAGCAACTTCCATGAATCCAGTGTCTTTTTCCCCACTTGGAGCTGAACCCAGAAGGATATTCCTTACAACAGTGGTATGGCTGTTCAGTCAGGCTTGGGAAGGTCTGCTCCACTCTGGTTGCTGTGATGACTTTCTAGTTGATGGCTGGATTCAAACCCAATTCTTTGGCTCAATGAATGGAAGGGCTCCCCTGGAGGCAGTTTCTGTTTCCTTTAAAGTTTCTATTTCTCTTTTAGGGGAAATATAATATTCTGCCTTTTTAAATATTTCTCAAAATATTTCTAGGAGGGGTGACTTTCCTCACAACAATGCTCAATCATATAAAGCAACGTAGCCTTGCAATTTGCCTTCAGCATGAAAAATCAACATCAAGAACATTAATAGAATCCACAAATGAGAATCCACAAATGAACACTCAAGTATAATACCATGTTTTGCATATTTTAATACATTATCTGTAAAACCTCATCAGAATTATTAGCAGAATTTTTTATGATGTACAGGTGTATGACACACACATTCTCATTTGCCTGAAGGCTACCTGAAAAATGAAATGTTGAACTCTTAAGTAAAGAAAGCAGACTGTAAAATAAGCTGGCAAACCAACTGGAGCAAATTTCATGTCAGTGTTTGGGGTCTATCAGCATCAGCAGCTTTCAATCAATAACTGCTTCTTCTTTTTTTATCCATTTTTTCCCTCACTAAATCTTGGCCCAAAGCAGCAGATATGATTGGTCTCTGCTACTTTACTGGTTTTACTGAATAAAAACAAAAACTAATCACACTTTGTAAAACAGAGAATTCATAACTTTATGAATATTCCATCAGCTTCAAATGGCTTTGCTTTATGTCTTGAACCTGGACGATTATTCTGTTTTATTACAAATTGGGACAAATATAAAACATGTATGTTGTTCATATTACTTGAAACAGGTCTTAGAATATTTCAGGTCTTAGTAACATTTCATATTACTTGAAACAGAGTTTAGAATATTTTCATGGGATATGGTTTGTGTCCCCTGCTATTGCTTTATGGAGAGAACAGTTGCTATCATGCAACTTACAGATCTTCTATCAATATCTAAGTTAGACATTATATAAAAGAAAATACTGGATTAGAAAGACCTTTGATCTGATCCAAAGTGGACTATTGTGTATTGAAATACTGATACTACAACAGATACAGAATATGATAGCTGCATCTTTATGATACAACTATGAAAAACTGCAAGAAGCATAATGCCATTTTTAAATTACATTCACTGGAGCAGTATGATAGACACAATGAAAAATATTGATTTTAATGTTTAAAACAGCATCAGATCTGAGAATTTAAGATTCTGCTTTCAACAGGAGAGAAAATATGTAACTCAGGATTGAGCTGTTGGTTCTTGGTTGTTTCCTTTCAAACATTTCATTACCTGGCCAGATAACATCATCAGTGTGCATATTTGTAAGAAAGCAACCCAACAGAGCCTACTATCTTTCACATGAAGGTCTCCAAGTTTGACTTGCCTGGGTATTTCTGCCAGAAAAGTCTTGTTTTGCTTTCCAAAACTGTAAAAATAGAGGAGTTCAAGCAACTAGCTAAAATAACCTTATTTTCATGAATGTATTATTTATAACCCCCCTGTATCAATAAATGACAAAGCAGAGGGGAAAAAACTTGGAAAGCAAATCAGAAACAAGTATCAAATGCTAAAACAGTTTGATAAACTATATGCTTCATGGATCACAGATTGTACAAACCTGAAATAGGCAATATGTCAAAAAAGAGAAAATGATAATTTGAATTTTGAGTATGATGATTTCTGCTAAAGATGGAACTTGGGTGTATTTTGTACGATTGTGTCAATCATATTCTGAAAGTCACAAAGTAAGCCAGCTAAATAAAATGTCAAAGAATGCTTCTCAGATTGCTTATATAGCAGCATGTTCATACTACAGCTAATCTATCTGGGGTTGATGTCAACATACTGAAAATTTGTGACCTTCAAGAGGACTCAATAAGAATCTATTTTAACAAGTTTTATCACATCACAACATATTATAAAGGAGTTATTACTTTCTAATCTTCACAATAGCAGGGATATATAACATCTTTCTGAACATCAAGGTCAGAAAGCACATTGTTAACAAAAGCACTTATGACAACTGAACAAAAGGCAATTTCTCTTACAAGGCCCATCACTTTGTTAATGAACCAATGCATTAAAGTACACCTGTTTCCAAGATTTATAGACATCTCAGGTATCCATTAAAGGTTTACAGACTTATTGGTTGGGTAGCTCTTTGGTATTTTGAATCTAAGTCGCAGCTGATCTAACTACATTTCTAGTGTAAAAGGGAATATATGGCAAACCAATGATGATTCACCAATTAGCAAGGGAAAAAAAATATTCTAATGAATTGCTGGTGGGAAGAAGAAAAGTGCTCTCAGATTCAAGCAATCCTAACTGAACAGAAGTGAAGAGGACAGGGATTGAATAAGATGTAGCTATTTTTACACCAAAGGTCAGTGAGTTGATATAACTCCTTCATCCCTGGAGTCACTTAGCATCAGGCTTGTGAGTTTTCTATTGATTTTTATCTATAGGTAGCCTTTAAAAGCTGTGATAGTGAGGCCCACATAGCGGGCTTTCAAGCTATAAATATAGGTTAAGGTTGAAAATAACTCTAGCGTGAACTATGGATTACAGTGAAATGGTTGAACATTGGCCATTTTGTTCTCTTTATTTGTACTTCCCTTTCTGGGCGAAAAAAGGAATAGAATACTAGAATAATGTTTCTTTAATTTCAGTTATTGGATACTCCGTATAAATGTTAAATGTAACTAGTATCATTCGCATGAGCACATACTCCTACACCCCCTAAATTATTATTTTTTTGTATTTGCTATTGTACTCCAATAACCCTTAGGCATTTTTTCTTTTCTGTTCCCTCCTATTATTATTGAATTTTAGAGGAAAACATTTTATAAAAGGGTGTTCTCACCACAACAGTTTACAAAGGAACAGTCTTTTTGTTACCAATTATCTCTTGGCTTAGGACCTTTACGTATAATATGTGGATAATAGCATGATCCTCTTTACAGCACAGATAACATGGCACGATGTTTTTTATTTTAAAAAAAGAAAGAGAGCAAAAGAAACTCACACAACCATGTAACGCTCTCTTCACTCTCTTTTTAAAAGAATCTGTGAAAGGAAGATAATATTTCCCATTCTCTATGTGGTAATTCCAGTTTGAATGGACAAGTATTTTTTCTTTAACTTAACAAATAAAAACTGGAAAAACGGAAGGGATGATATATGAGGTATTTAAGATCTTGTTTTTCTTTGCACCAAACTCTATGTTGCCACTTAGACAACGTAGCCTGATCTCAAAAAGCTAAAAGTGTGACCTAGCTAGTAATTGGATGGTAGATCACCATAAAACACCAGAGTTGGAGGATTGAAAGAACATCACAGATGAAACTGGTGGCAAAGCACTTCAATATTGTTGCCAAAGCTAGACAGATACATTCCTGAAGTCATCTGAAGTCTTGAAGCCAAGCTACTATAAAGAAGCAATCTTTCACATGGATGGGGGAATGTGTACATTTGGCAACTCATGGGGGAGGACAATGTTTAATAATAGACACTTTGGCATTGAAAAGAGAGAGCTGAACTCGGGTTTCATTACTACTAATAACAGCAGTAGTTACATAATACACCGGCAATTGCCCTAGATCTAGGGAGATATCTCATACATCAAAGCCAAAGATAAAGCCAAGGTGATATCATTAATCCTACCAAAAGGTTCTATTCCAAGAGAATAAAAATAACTTCTGGCATAGCCAGAGTGATCTGATCTCTGTTATAAAGTCAATTCTGTTAAGAGACTGAATGATGGCTCCCCCATAAAATGATCTTTGGTAAATGTAAAGTAAAGCAAACATTCTAGTACATGCTAAAGAAACTTTCAGCATCCCTGGCAATTATGCTGGTGGGGAATTCTGGGAATTGAAATCCACATATCTTAACTTTGCCAAATTTGTCTTAAAGGGAATGGATTGGGAAAAATTGACTCGAATAACAAGGTAATAACATTACAATACAAGGTAATAACATGCATTTCCAGGAAGCTCTTGCTCACTTTTTTTGCTGCTGTCTGGCACTTCTCCAACTGGAGACTTGGACCTGAAAAATCAAATTGAGTTCTCTTATATTAAAAGAGATATATGTTTAGTTTTCTTTTGACTCAAGTAAAGATTTTATCTTCAAGTGGAAACTTGAATTCTAAATGTGACATCTCTTTCTACTTTTAGCTTTCCAAGTGCCCCATTTTGAACCCTGTTTTCGTGCTTAAACATTGTGGCTAAACCTGTCTAAAAGTTCATATATTTGAGTTAATTCTTAATTTCAAAAGCTTGCTGCCCTTTTTGGCCACTGTGCATTCATCCTTCAATAACTTATAAATTGGAGTCAAAATATTGTCTCAGCCCACATTTTGTTGTAGTTTTGTTTCTTTCCTTGTCGTTTGTGTAGACAGACACCCATCTAATATTGCAAAGATCCATTAACACATTGCTTCCCCATATTAGTAACATTAGGTTCATAGGAGGTTTTACCTTTTTGATTGACTCTATAACTGCATAGAAGTATCTAGAGAATTAAAAATATCAGAGTTCAATCAAGGTATAAAAGTCTGATCACTTTTGTGTTTCCTCGTGGGACATCTAGTTAAGGTGCATCTAGCTAGGGTGAAAGAGAATGCTGGGGTGGGGTGGGGGACATTGTTGCAATGAAACAATACTCTTCTGTGGTTTTCTGGAAAAAAAATTCATCAAGTGTAGAAAGTAAGAAGAGGAATACATTGCTAGTTCATATATAAACTTTGAACATCTGACCTTTAGGTGCAAAGTCATATGAATAGTAAAATGCCATATATGCAGTATATCATATAGTTTTGGTACTACATTACAAGTAGGCAAAAAATACACAATAGGAAAATTCTATTAGATGCACTGCTGTCCCCCCCCCCTTTTTTTAAACATCAACTCTATGACACTTGATTTTTCAAAGTCACAGCCAGCTATTGAAGTGGAACAGTACATTCTTTCAAACTCCTTGCAGAGCATTGGTAATGCCTGTTAGATCAGACCAGAAATCCATCCTGTCCAGTGCTCTTATTTGAAGAGGCTAGATAAATTATGGTATCTAAAACCAGAATAATTTCAGTCTGATTATTTCTTTACAAAAGCAACTTCATATGCTTTCTAAAAGAACCAGGGGAGTCTTGAAATTCACATTTTTAGCTTCAAGAAAATAAAGATTCTATAGTTAAAAAAAAGTATTTAAATTATGAAATATGTAATTATCCTATATAGGCAAGTGTACCAGTCACAAATGAGGTTCCCCTTGAGATTCAAACAGCCGCCATCTTACTGGTATTTCAAAAGGTTCTGAGGACACGTCTCTTCACCCAGGCCTTTCGTAAGGATGATTGACACTCCTTTCTTCCTTTTTCTTGTTCTCACCTTCCCCCCCCCTTACCATCTCTGTTCTTTTGGTTTGTGTGCTTTTGTGTGCTTTTTTTTTTTTTTTGCATTGGTCTTTGCTTCTAAATGTTTTAACAATTTGTAAACAACCCCAAATTTATGGGACTCATGAGTTATATAAATTTAATAAATTACATTATATTAAATTAAAGATATCAAAATGAAATCACTTAAAACAATAGGAAAAGCTCCGCAAATATATAAGAAGCCTCTTTTCAAATGAAATGTAATGGAACAAGTACAGAAACATAAATAAACATTGAAGAAGCACTATGAAATTTAATTAAGACTCTTTATATATGTTTTAAAAATTGGGTGTCTGCATAGTAACTATTTATGGGGGAAAGCAGAGGTCTATGGTGTTGTTGTTTTTTAGCAATTCCCTACTATATCTACTGTGAAGTGCACATTTCATACACTGCAAACACTGCATGCTTCCTACATGATTCCCCCCCCCCCACACACACACACTGATTTGTCTTCCATGGAACTTCATTATATGAACTTTATCCTAAGGTCATATAAGGTTATAGAATAGTAAGCAGCTCATAAGCATTGGTCATCTCATTTTACTGCTTAATAATGATGACAATCACATTTTTTTTATTTCCCCATAATTAAACCATAATTTCAAATGCTCCAGTTGAGAAACAGGCCTCCCATTCAGTAGAGCATTGCAGAATTATAGTGTGTGCCCTGAACCACAGTGACCCTTTGGCCAAAACAGTCAGAGGCTCATCAGAGCTTCTTCCAAGAGACTATTAAATGTGCTAATGGGAACAAGGTGTTTAAATTCATGACTCAGAGAGGATTATCCAGCGTGAGATATGTTAACACTGATGCCTCAATTCCTATGAAAATCTCAAGTGGATGGGAATAAACAGTGGGGAAAAGAAGCAATAACTCTAGTTGACTTTGAAGCTTCACCTTTAAAGAGTATTTACATTAGTCATTCTCCAGCCAGTGAAATATTTAACTCTTGAGAATGTTTGTGCTTCTTAATAGTATTATTATTAATAATAAATATTAATATTTCTAAATAACCATTCTAATAAATAATAATTTATTATAAATACTATAATTTATAATTATGATAAATAATTCATTCTAATCTAAATAATCCACATGAGCTGATCTAGCTAAACCTGACCACAAGATATGATGTATAACAAATTTACCCTCCTTAATGATAATATTGACTCACTTATTTTCTTGTATGGGACATCTGTAGGGAATGTTTAAAAATTCAAAGTGGCCACAGGCCAAGGTGGCCACAGTCACACATCACATGTAAAATAGGGCCAGGCTTCAATCATGTAGCCACAGCCATCATTTGGACATTTTTGACTCCACACATGGACACCTGTTTTTTGCTTCCTTGCTTGCTTATATATATATGTTCTATTTTTTAATCAACCTTAAAAATGTAGTTTATGTAATCCCACAAGCATAAAATATAAAATGAAATATATTTAAACTTAAGATAGCATTAAACTGACCAGAAAATAAGCATTACAAAACAATCATTATTTTTTTTTAAAAAACAGAACTTAAAGAAAATATTTTTATTTTATTTATTTATTTATTTATTTTGTCAAGAGTGTATATGATTACAGACAAAGTATAAACATGATTGTGAATATATAAGAAGTACAAGCATGGTTACGAGTACATGATATTTTACGAATACATGGGGACATTAGGACAGGGACGGTAGGCACGCTGGTGTGCTTGGGGAAAATAAATACTTGGCATCATTAAATAGGTTTTTCTCCCCTGATACCACAACCTGTCATCTCACACATTCCATGGGGACACCTGAACCAAAGCACCTGAAAATTTAATTGAAATGGCATAGGCCAAAATAGCCGGGAGAAATCTTCATATTCCCCATTGAAATTAAATGGGATTTAAATAAATGCTGTGTTAATATTTGCTTTGTAATGGCTCGGTTGATTCTCTGGAACAGAAACTTCTATGTTCTACCTTTCTCACTGTTCTTGAGAAATGCGTTTGCATTTTGTCTTGGTGGCATTTTCATCTTTACAGCTTTAAGTATCAATATATTGCTTTCAGATTAAAAAGAAAAAAAAGGGAAAGAAAGGTAGCAGAAGCATATATAATACTTAAGGCTAAATTAATTCACTCCAATGTTTAAATAGATTGTTACCTGGTCAACAGATAATGCAAACCAGTTTACATATTATAACAATGGAACAGTATTTTATATACAAAAAAGGAAATTATATAATCAATCCACAGAATCAAGGAGAATCACAAGAAAGAAAAGAAAGAGAGAGGGGAGGGAGGGAGGAAGGGAAGGGAAGGGAAGGGAGAAAGAAAGAGAAAGAAAGAAAGAAAGAGAGAGGTGTTAGAAGGAAAAAATCAGGACTCACTTTCCAGCCTGGAGATCGCTTGGCAAAGAAGAAAAACAAATGCTGTCGCTTTAAATCAGGAGTCTCCAAAGTTAGCCACATGGCTGGCTGAGGAATTCTGGGAGTTGAAGTCCACTGAGCTAGTGTATTTATATATTGTGTATATGTTTCAGAACGACTTCTCTACCTGTCTCTTAAAGTAGCCAAACAATCCAAAGGCTCTGAAAACATGCATCCCAACCACATGCTATCAGGAAAGTTTTTAGTATTGTATATGTGACTTCTGATTATGACTACTCATCAGATGATTCCATTATACCGCTAACATTATTATAGCTGACATCTCAAACAGATCAGTGCAGTTTTATGACCACTAAGGATCTCACACATTAAATCATAAAATCTACGTTTTTCAATGGCCAGTTCTAGAATAGTTGCAACAAGAGGAGATTTATGTTTCTTAGCTTTTCAGACAGTTAAGCATACCCTACCTCTGGTAGCAATAAACATGGTTATCCTTGTAGTGCTTGATTTTAAATCATTGTCAGTCCAGCAATATGGTCCAAACAGATGTATAAATAAATACATGGAGAAAAATAGTGTTCCCATTTATCACTTGCAGGGAGTCAGTTTTGTGTGTCTTTGCTTCCTCTCAACCCTTCTAATAAATAAAATACTATGACAAAGAAAGAGATTTACAAACAAATCATCACTATATTTGGCTAAATCTTCAATGGCAGTGAAAGAAAATAGCTCTGTTACTCAATAAGCTGCTTTATATACATATACACAAATGCATACAAATGATTGCAGCTGTTGTTATCACAACTTTTGAAGTAAATGCAGATGGCATGAAATAATATTTGCAAGCAGCCAACAGAATTTTAATGTTCTTTGAAAGGAAATAAAACGGAAAGTATTGCTTGTGCCAGAGATGTGAAAGGTATGCTTGTCTCTGCAGCCTGAGTTTGAAGAGATGAGTTGAGTTCCACATTTGCATATATTTATGCAGGCAGATTCCCCTTGTGCCCATTATTTATGTAAGGTATAAATAGCAATGGCAATCTACAAAATATTCAACAACGCGTCTGCCTAAAATAGGAAGTTTGCATTATGCAAATGTCATGTATGATGAATGAAATGCGCCAACCATCTTGAAGAGTCACAGATGTTAAGCATGCCAGAAACATGGAAAGAAGCAAAGATTGTGAGTTAATTGATGTTCACGTTACAACCCAGTTGTATAAATACAAGCAATCAGGCAGCAATGCACATTGCTAATGTTAACTTTCCTATTAATTTTAAAAGGCTATCCATCACCTCTGACTGGATTTGCTAAGAAGCAAGACAACAGTAGAAGTCATTGTTACATGTGGATGATCAGAACTAAATCTTCTCTAACCATTCACACCATCTTTATAAATTGAAAGATAAAACAAACCCACACATAACATTTGCAGTCAGTGTATTTTCAGTATCTAATATACTGGATATTGCTTTCATCACTTGCATTTTATAAGAAAAGAAAAGAAGAGAAATGTAACATTAGTAGAATATGGGGAAAAATCCATAAGTTTCCACTATAGACTACTTCTTCTTTGTTTTTGCCATCTTCAGCTAAAGTGTTGTTTTGTTCTGAGGTACAATGCAAAATCATGATCTTCTCAGATAATGTGAATACTCAGTATGCCTTTTATCGTGACTCATCCATTCTCCAAAGTTGTACTTACAGCCTTGACTTACAGCCACAATTGAGCCCCAAATTTCTGTTGTTTAGTGAGACATTTGTTAAGTGAGTGTTGCCCAATTTTACGACCTTTCTTGCCACAGTTGTTACGTGAATTACTGCAGTTGATAAGTTACTAACCCGGTTGTTAAGTGAATCTGGCTACCCCATTGACTTTGCTTGTCAGAAGGTTGCAAAAAGTGATCACATGACCCTGGGTCACAGCAAAGGTCATAAATATGAACCAGTTGCCAAGCATCTGAATTTTGATCACATGATTGTGGAGATGCTGCAAAGGTTGTAACTTTGAAAAACGGTCATAAGTCACTTTTTTCAGTGCTGTTTTAACTTTGAACCATCACTAAATGAACTGTTGTAAGTCAAGGACTACCTGTATAACAAAATATTCTAAGGCACATTTATTTTAGAAGAGAGAGAGAAAGACAAAAGCTCAAGATACTGTCCTTCACAATAGACCACCATAATCTAGTTAAAAGTAATACTTTTAGAAATCAGGGTAGCACATTTGGTGGGGGAGACTGTTTGCATCCTTTCCTGGTGATTTACCCACTTTTGATCCTCACTTGCCACTCAGCTCTCACTTGTGGCTCCTCATAGCTCTTTGCATGAGACAATTTCCACAATGTCAATCTTGATATTTAGATATTGATACCAAAATTTCCCTCTTTCAGCAATTTTTCTTCAGTTCATACTTCTGTGTCTCTTTCTCTAGATCCAACCAAATAGGAAGGAAGTCCTCAGCAGAAATTGTCAGCTATCCTGCAGACCTTGTTAAAATGCTCTGTCAGGAACTCTAAGTTTTAAGTATGTGTGTGCTTTATTTGAATTAATTAAGCAGGAGTTCTATAATAATGTAATAATAATATGTGAGCTTTCCACCACCTGAGAAAATTCAGCACATCATCCATCCATCCATCCATCCATCCATCCATCCATCCATCCATCCATCCATAAACATATTTCCTTTGTATTGTATTCAGATGGTTATAACTTCTTTAATTATCTAAGAGACTTTGTACCTCAGTTTCACTCTAGGCAGAACAAAGATGCTCTCTAGTGCTTGTGGAGGTTTTTTGGGAATTGTGAATGCTATCTAATTAATGCACAGAAAGTGTTGCAGAGAAGAAAACTGCTGAGTAGAGTTATTAGTTTCTTCCTCCCTCCTTCCCAGCTAATGTAGAATGACTCCCCATTGTCTATTTCTGCAACTCTTCAGTCATTTATTTATGTTCTCTATTTTTTAATTGAGGGAGACCTTTGCTGTTTCTGGGAGCCTAGGTCCAACAGACTTTGCTGACCCATCTCTAATATTCCACTTTTGTTTCTTCCTAGTTTATTTTCAAATTGTTTATCACTGCCCCCCTGCATGTATGATATTCACATTTGGCTAAGAATTAATAATAGATATTAAAGTATATAACCGCCATAATTTCTTTGCCCAGAGTGTAAGTTTTTGCTTTGCACTTGGGTCTCCCTCACTCTTGGTGATTTGTGCTATAGCCTTTCCTTAATGCATTTGTGTATTGGTGGATTTATATTCCTTCTGTACCAAAAATAAAGCCTAAACACATTATTCTCTCTTGCCTCCTGAGAGCAGATGATTTTTTTTTCTTCCTCCTACATTACATAGATATTAAACACATTATTTTGGGGGAATGAATTCTAATCAAATTAAATTTCCATACTGAAACTTCATCTTTCCATCGGTGCTTCCAGAAATTGTCTTGGGAAAGAGTTTGTGGGTAAGAGAAGGGTGGAAAAGAGAGCTAACATAAAACAAAAAGGCATCATCATAGCCACCAATGGATAACCCCCATTTCTCCTTTATTAGCAGTATTATGCCAGACATGATAAATTTGAGCATCAGCAGTGCAAATTTCAACATCTGTTCTGTCTGTACCCCACAGACGTGTTGACAGGTGTACTCTCTTATTCTGCATTGCTTTGTAGCTGACAGATGGACTGTCAGTAAGTAAAGGATGAAAATCCACAGCTTGACAATGGGGGAGGATGTGCTCCTGAACTTTTTCATGCATTTTTGTTCATTTGGGTTTAATACTTCCCACTTCTACTGAGTTCCTTCCCACATCAAAGGTGAGATTCTATTCATTTTGGCAACTATGGATATCTCCTTTTGCTCTCTGGCCTGTTTTCCCCATCCCCCTTTTATTCCTCTTCCCTTGCAATACATAAGCTAAATGATGTTAATCTGTCAAATGTGTTTCATCATTAAGAATGCAGTAAAAATTAACATAATGTTCATCAGAAATCAACCGCTAAAGCAAATGAGGTTAAAGGTAAATTAAGAAAGCCAGCTAAATTTCTCTTTGGGTTTTTTAAATAATAAACTGAGGCAAGATATACACATTCTGCACTAAAATGCTTACTCTTTGGAACTGTAATTATCCAAACCTTCTCGTTAAAGGTCACAGGGCATTTTATTTGCAAACTTTATGTTAATGTGAATGTGCCTATTTACAAAAATCTCAGCTTATTCCATTGTTCAAAAAATGTTTCAGGCTGTCCAGTGAAATGCTGTAATCCAGTCATGCCCAAAGGTACTGTCATTGTATAGATAACATAATAAATCAATGTCAATTTGCAAAGAGCAGGGAATATCACAACCTCCATTACAAACTCACTGTAGCAACCTATAAAATGTTTTTAACTTTAGTGAATAACTTATTCCATTCTATTCCTAGTGTTAGCGATGTAACAATAAATATGCATTCTGTTTTCATTGGAATAACATCATATCTCTAATAAGAGACATGTAACATGGGGTCAACTCCTTTCTTTGTCTGTCTTAAATAAATGCAAATCAACTGAATTTATATAGGAAAGTACAAGATGTTCCATCTGTGATGGATAGCCAGAACGCTTCACACTTCTGGCCCTTTGTTACTCATATGGTAGCTTTATGAAGATTGTTTTACTTTGCACAATCTTTATTGCATTACCCTTGAATGTTTATTAAAAAAATAAGTTCTAGGCTGTTCAGTAGGGCTTATTCTCTAATAAGCATTTTAGGACAACATACATTTATTTTTTAAAAAAATTCCATTGCATTCAGTTGAATATAATTTCCACTGCAGTAACTATTCAGCTGTAATTCTTACTAAGAAGGTAATCAAGCCACCAAATAACTGTAGCTAATGTTATTCAAAACATGATTTTCCCATTTTTCTTGAACAGCAGACATTGGGGGCAGCATTGGCACATATATGTACTGTATTTAGCTGAAACCCCATTCAGAATTAGCACCCTAAAAAAACAGTAACCCTGAGGAGACCTGATATAATTTTTGACCCTCAGTATGACCACTTTCAAATGATCTATTGTTCAGAGTGATTAGACTCTTCAATCCTTTGTTTCAGCCTATACAAACTGAAATAAGCTTTTATTAAAATTTAATTAAAATTATTAAAATCACACTGTACAGCAATTTGAATTTCTAACTTGGCTCAGACCAAAAATGAAAGTTTATTCTTTTTGTGCATGAAAATGAAGAAATTCTTGCTATATCACTTAGGCAACCTATGGTATTCATTTCCATTACAGAGAATGGAAAACTAATAATGTTTGAAGTAGTATGTCTCTTGTAAGAGATTGCTGAATTTCCAATAGTTCCAGGAGCCAATATTTTCCCTTAACTTTCTTATTAAGTAACACTTCTATTCAATTTGGATTTCTATACATGTAAGCAGCTTTAAATCAAGACTGAATGAAGAGCAAGCTAGTTTAGAAAAGTAACCCCCTATTAAATTGTCTTGAAATGGTGACCATTTACATTATAGACTTGCGGCTTAATTGTAGAGCCATTATTCAGTGGATATTAATTTTCCTTCCTTTATTTGTACAGATTAACAGTCCAGGCAATATAAAAATCTAAAGGCATGCAAATTCCATTTGTCTACTCTGATTAAAATAACATTTAAATCCCAATCTTTCTTTACATATTTAGTCATGTCTCTCCATATATTTATAGCAAAAGTGAGCAGAACTGTTCTGCTGACCCTAAAGACAATGTCAGTCTGCCCTGCCAGCTGTACTGCTGACCTTCACATTAGAAGGTCTGACAAGGATCACCTGGACATAATTGTGCATACAATGCACTTTGGCCCTGCCACATTCTGGTGGCTTCCTTGCAGACAGTTGTAATCTAATAAAGCTGGAAGGCATCAAAATAGGAAGAGCTGAACTGTGCAATTGGAAAACCAGGCACACAACTGAACCATTCAGTTCTGTACCTGAAGGTCAGGAGTTCAGCCTGTGCTACATTGCAGTATTAAGGATAATATCAACAGCAAAGTCAAACAAAAATATGGACTAAAAGGTATTTGGATTCTAAAGATTCTCAAATGTTGGTGAAAGAGGCTGGGTTCAACAGTACTCGTAGGTCCCAAATGTTTGCCAGCATGTTCAATACAGGTAGTCCTTGACTTATGACCATAATGGAGCCCAAAATGTCTGTTGCTAAATGAGACATTTGTTAATTGAGTTTTGCCCCATTTTACAACTTTTCTTGCCACAGTTGATAAGTGAATCCCTCCAGTTCTTACATTAGTAGCATGGTTGTTAAATCAATCTGGCTTCCCCGTTAAGTTTGCTTGTCAGAAAGCTGTAAAAGGTGATCACATGACCTGGGACACTGCAACAGTCATAAATATGAGTCAGTTGCCAAACATCTGTATTTTATTCAAATGACCATGGGGATGCTGCAGTGGTGATAAGTGTGAAAAACAGTCATAAGTCACATTTTTCAGTGCTGTTGTAACTTTGAACAGTCACTAAATAAACTGTTGTAAGTCAAGGACCAACTGTAATATGACTTTACAAGTAGGACCCTTCCTTCCTTCCTTCCTTCCTTCCTTCCTTCCTTCCTTCCTTCCTTCCTTCCTTCCTTCCTTCCTTCCTTCCTTCCT
>QLTV01001313.1:150185-169224 GCA_003457575.1 Thermophis baileyi
AGGGAGGCGCGAGAGGGGGCGGAGGGTCGCCCGAAGGGAAGCCTCCTCTGGGGGTGGCGATCGTTCCTCAGCAGAGAAAGAGAGAAGGGGAGAGAGAGGGAGAAAGAGAGAGATGGGAGAAAGAGAGATGGGAGAAAGACTACCCCCATTTGCTCTTCGAGAAAGAGAGAGATGGGAGAGGGAGAGAGAGGGAGGGAGAGAGAGAAAGAGACAGAGAGAGAGAGAGAGCTGAGAGAGAAAGAAAGAGAGAGATGAGAGGGAGAGAGGGAGATAGAGAGGAAAATAGAGATGAGAGAGAGAAAGAGATGAGGGAGAGGGAGGGAAGGAGAGGGAGAAAGAGGGAGAAAGGGAGAGATGGGAGACAGGGAGGGAGAGAAAGAGAGGGAGAAAGAGAGAGAGAGGGACACACACACACACCTGTTTCTCATAGAAAAGAAAACACGGGGAGCCACAAAACCTGGGTAGGTGTGGCTGGGGGGTCATGTGACTGGGTGGGAGTGAGTGACATCAAGTTGGCCATGCCCACCCAGGTTTTGTGGCTCCCGGTGTTTTGTTTTCTGTGGGAAACGGGTCCAAATGGCTCTTTGAGTGTTTAAGGTTGCAGACCCCTGACTTAGACAAACATCTAACTCTGATTGTCATGGTTATATAGTAAGATGGCTGGCAGGTGGGGATATCTGACTCCCCTTAATTCCCTGGGTTTTAGGAGAAGACAATAAGTTACAAAAATTATTTATATGTTTTGATGGAGGTGGGAAGTTCTTTCTTTCTTTCTTTCTTTCTTTCTTTCTTTCTTTCCTATCTATCATCTATCTTCCTTCTTTATCATATATGTGTATCATATATATGTGTGTGTGTATGTACACACCCACAAACAAATTCTTTACTATGTTCTTATTTTTTTCTTTCTTTTCTATTTCTTTTTCTATCTTTTCCTGTTTTCCTTCTTTTCTGCTTCTAATCTTTCTTTTTATTCTTTGATTTTTTCCCAATTTGTAATAATTTTTATTGTTATAATCTTAAAACAATTACTATATAAAAAACAGGGGAAATTAACAATAGGAGCACTTTGCATTCCAAATCTTCCTACTCTCATTCTCACTCACCCAAACGTGCAACTATCATGCAAATAGGCTGATATTTCCATTTGGGAGTGATTTGCCCCCCCCTTTTTTAAAAAAAAAATTCATCTGGAAATTGCTCGGGTTGGAAAATGCTGGCACAGTGAGATGAGTGCAATGAGTGAATTCAGTCAATGCATTATTTTGTTCCCTACTTTCTTTCTGGAAAGGCACAATAATGGAATATTTTTAATCTAGTTTATAGACAGTTTAATTGCTTTTTGGCTCACTATAAATATGTGTTGTCAATCATTAGAATTGACCTTGGCTTTGCTATATTTTATGTTCTCTCCAGTGAAAAACATCTTCAGAATTAAACCACTTGGCCCACTGACTTTAAGCTGTAGTCATTTTTTTCTTGAAACACCACATTATGATTTAATACATCATAATGCTTCAATGAAACCACTGTTTGAAGAGTATTCAGAATAGGTAGGGCATTCCATTTATATTTTCTCTCACCTTATTTTTTATATTTCCTCTTGGATATTTTTTTTTATAACTGGATTTATTTTAAAACAAAAATAAAACCAATCTATTTTAATTATTATAATAGAAAAAGCAAAACTTCAGCACTGTTTCTTTGTTTTATTGATTCAGATTTATTGTTCTTCTTTTACAGTAATAACCAGTTGGAGCAATTTGCAGGAATGCTATACTTTTGGTTAAACTTAGCTTAAATTATCTGGACTTAAAGCCCTTTGAAATGGGAAAAAGTTCATAGTTTACTATTCTGTTCAAGAAAAGTTGCAGCAACATTCCTCAGGGTATATTTCTAATGAGAAATATATATTATTTATGTATTTATGAAATTACTAGTACAATAAAGTCAAAGAGAGATTGTTTTCTTAGTTTGTCCATGTACCATATTCAATTGTGCTTATTTCTGAGAAATTAGGAAATAACAATTTTCTTTATAACATGAGCTTTAATGTTAAATTATATGTTGGTGGCCGGTAACCTAGAGACATTTGGATGGAGGGGGGGGGAGAGAGAGATTTGGGTGAGGGGAAAGGTGAGTAGATTCATCCAAGGAAAGTAGTTTCATACCTGGAGTTTGTCTGCAAGCAGAAATAACCCTTCCCAGTCCTAAGAAGCTACTTTTCTTGGAGCCAGCTGTGACAAGAATAAAGATACACAAGAAGGATCAACTCCATATGCTGTATATCCAACAGTTTGATGGAGTGAAATTGTAATTTACAGGGGAAGGATTATTCATTTTCTTTATGCCAGTCCTCCCATGAATATGTGGCTGTTACTATGCATTTCGGAGTGCTTTTAGGAATAACAATGATTGGTCTGTATGTGTCTGGGTGGCCTTTGACTACTTGTGTCTATGAAAATGGGGGTTGAAATGGGTTGGCAAGGAGATAACAAGGTTGGACAAGGAGATGCCAAGCAGTTTCCCCACAGTCTAGACCTTGCTCATGGTCAGATTGCTAATGATTCCCAGCATAGTATTTTCATCCATCCTCTGTGTTAAGGCCAATATAAAATTCAGGGTAATTCAGAGAAACTCTCAAGAATGGAATATGCTATGTTTTCAATTAATTAGTTACAAGTTAGCCTAGAGATAATGTGTTGTTGTGATGATGATGATGATGATGATATAAAAACAAGAATCCTTCCAGTTGAATTTGATTCTTGGGACTGCCATATATTTTTCTTGCCAATAAGATGGAAGCCATTTGCTATTGCCGTCGTCCAAAGTACTTTTAAATTTTCACCAGCCTCTAACATTCAGATTTTTTAACTTCAGTCAAGATCAGTTAGGTACTGTTCCTTTTTCTACAGATAAATAAATGGATGCTACTGCCAATATTTATCCCATTTCTCATTTTTTTAAAGACTACTGTGGAAGAGCAACTGATCTACCTGTCTCTGGATCAAAAAACAAAAGGAAATCCTTGTAAGTGTCAATACTCCTTGCTTCTGATAATTGTATATTTATCATCCATGTACAGCAGAAATAGAAAAATGTGACTTCTGTGCTGGTGTACCTTACCAGGGAATCTGGAGAAACCTGTATTTGACATGCGAACCATGTTTTTCAAATCTCCAAACATTTATATTCTCTTGTCCTATCTAATGCTGCTTTCCTATGAGTTCCCATTCCACTTTCTATGTCTCTCATGGCTTAGTCCCTCCTCTTCCACCTATATTTCTGGACCATTCCAGTTTCTATTTTGCTTTTTACATAGATATTATAAAATGATGCATTTTCCAAATCTTGCCCATATGCTCAGCCATTTACTGTGGTCCTTCCTTACTTTATTCCAACACTACTCAATCTTTCCCTCCTGCCTTCACATGCTGCTTTTCTCCAGCCCCAGTTTACTCCTTCCTTTGTCTGCTGAAAGGCAGTATATTTTCCATCCATTCTCAAAAGGGATGGAGAGGGAAACAGGGAAGGAACCCTGAAGCAAGTTTCTTTTTCTCTTCTTTAGATGAGGGAGCTATGACATTGTGATTCTGTTTCTTAGCCTTCTCTAGTCACAGAAAAGTAAGCAGAAGCTGCATTTTCCTTCCTTTTTAGAACAGATGGAAAAACCAATTTACTTTGCTTTAAAAAAAAACAAAAAACACCTACTTCTTTCACCAACAAAAGAGGCTCTGAAATAGAGTCTCAGTGTCATATTGCCCCTTTTTAGATTCAGAAATAGCTAGAATCTCACCCCACTACTAATCTTATAATATAAATTGTCTTACATAAGAAATATTCACTTTTTTAAAAACAATCTCCTTATTATGTCTGATTTTAGAAATAATTTTAAAGAAAAAAGATTGGCTGTTAATTTTATGCATACTTTACAAATATTTTAACTTACCTCAGTATCAATTTAAAAAAAAAAGAGTCTCCCAATTAATAAAAACAAATGCCTGGGGGTGGGGAGGGAAGTCTTGTATTGTTTCCCTGATGCCCTCCTTCTCCACAAACTTCCTTATATCTCTTCCTGGAAATGTCTGTTGAATCTGTTAGGCGTAATCAGCAGTTCACATTTTGTGATTGTTGAAAATGTACTGCTACACCTAGAATTCTGGATCTGTTAGAAATTCAACGTAAACTAGTCTATGATTAATTTTTCAAAAGAAGAATATCATCATCATTATCATCATCACCATCACCATCACCATCACCATCACCATCACCATCACCATCACCATCACCATCACCATCACCATCNCATCACCATCACCTCACCATCACCATCACCATCACCATCACCATCACCATCACCATCTGTAGAAGGCAAAAAAAAATCCTGCTAGCATTGTTAAAACATATGACACTGGACAGGCCTCTATTTGAGAACTGTGCAGTTCAGTTTAAAGATAAGGAAGGGGGAGAAAAGAAGGCATGACAGTCTGAGCAGATTCACAGGTCAACCGGTCTTAATCTCCTCCATTATAGTGGGAGGTATTTTCTTTCTCTCTAAATGATAATCATTATTTCTCAATGTGCCTCTGTCCGTATAGATTAATTTATGCTCATTGGATGCAAATCTGTATCCTTTTCTCCTTTTTGTGTGCAATGCATGTCCTTGTTTTTGGCTGTGCATAAATGGCCATGGTAATCTCAACTGGCACTCTTGCAAGCTGTCTCAGGAGAGCCTTTGCCCTTATAGTTGGCTTACAAATGTTTGAAATAAATCAATTAAATTAGTTTCTGAAAGGGGAAGGAAATTATATTGTGTTTCATGCTGCTACTAATCCTTCTGTTCTTCTAACGCTTTTAAGAGCAGTTTTCTATTTTATGCAAGTCAGTGATTATTGAATTTCTATTTCTTTGGCTCTGCATATAATTTTTATTGTGTTATTTTATAATATACTTGTGTGGGTGGTGAATACACACACATAAACATTCAGACATATACACACACACACAGCCTTTAACTTAGGCACATAAGCCTACAAACAAATAAAAACATATGCATTTAAATGAATTAAATTATTTTCAGAAGAAAACCTCAGGCAATATCACTTGGTATAAAACTAATGGACCCTGGTTCAATATCCATGGCTGATAGTTAAGCACTGGATTATACCCTTCAAGTGAAAGGATGACTGCAATAGCTAAATATGTCTATGCTATATAACTATCATGCAGACCAATATACTTTCTCAGTCAGAAGAGAAAGGGTCACCTTCTGAATATTTATCCCTACTGCAATGTTCTTTCGAAGGCTCCAGAGCCAATATTAACCCATGCTGACCCTGCTCAGCTTGTGGGATCTGTCAAAATCACAACACTACAGGGCACATCTGAAGTCTGAAAAATGGGCATTTTGTCAAGATGTCAACAATGCACACATGTCAATAAAAAGGCCACTCTTTCCATTGGGAAATCTGAATTCATTGATGTGGCTCATTTTGTTGCTTTTATTTCTATGGGATAAGCTTGAGCGCAGTAATAAAGAGTTTGGGTTTTCAAACAATATAAAAGCTCCGAAAAGGGATTAGGATTACTTATTCTGAGAGCTGCACAAATGTAAGCAAAGAGCCTTTTCACTTTACTCTGTAACCTATTGCTTAAAAGGGGAAAACAAATATCAGAATGGAAATGTATAATTTAAACCATACAAAGAAGTTCGATCTTTTGAAACCCAGAAGTTGGTTGCTGTTGTTCTGAAAGGAGATTCTTAAAATAGTTTAGTAAATCTTGAAAACAATGAATGACTAATATTGTGAGTACTGACATCCCCTCTAATTACCCCTGCCTTATATAAAACTCTCAAATTCTTTCCCATACCTCCCATCAGTGCTTCTAAAAAGCTTTTCCCGTGATCACACTGAATGTGGTATATGCTTTTTCATTTTATTTCTTGAAATAACATATTGATATTTCACTGAGCACATACAGTATATCCATAATTCAACTTTCCCCTAACGGCAGAAAATGCATCCCAGGGCAACCTCAATGGCCTGATTATAAGGTTTATTAAAATTGATTAGTGGACACACAAGTAAGTTCATTAAATATCATTATTAGGCAACAACATAGTCCTACAAACTTCTGAAGAGTGCCCTCTTCAAAGAGTTTCTGGATCCTGTTACCTAACTTCATTGCTGTCATTTTATGACAATCTATGTATTTTATTTAATCAAGCATATGAATAATGATAGGAGTAAGGAGTTGAAACATATTCAATTACGTCTTATGTTCTAATGCCTGATCACAAACTTGCTTGCTTTGCTTGCTTCTGTTGCCTCCTATGTTTCTCCCGAATATCTTGATCTGATGGATTCTTCCTTAGATGGCCACAAAAATGCCTGTGCATGATGATTCCCTTAGCATAAATATTCAGCACCAAATGCATCAGCAAAATGTGAACCATCTACTCATTAAATATTTTACTCTAAAGACCAGACCTGATACCTGCAGGTGGTCAGAAATATGTGGAGGTTTTTCAGGAAGAGAAATAGTTGTCCTGCCTCCCATTGCTAGTCATCTTGATCTGTTCCCAGGCACAAATTTCTCATTGCTCCATAAGATGTTTGCCCTTCTGGGCATGCATGGACTGGCTACAGAACAAATGATCAAGTAACTTTTCAGTTTTTATCATAATAAAAAGATGAAACTACTACAGGCACCTTATCAAGGAACTCTCAAAACCTAAGGCAATATGTCTTTAAAACATGGCTGATCTATTAAAAGCAATTTCTCAATTCTGGAATTTGCATATTTTGAGAGGATGCATACTGTAGATTCTTTTCCTGGCAAAGCAGAGTGATGTTACCTTTCAAAGCTTCAAGAAAATTCAGGTACAAGCAGATAGATGAGCAGTTGATCACAACATGCTGACTATACTGTAGAAGAATCCTGTATTAACATGTATGCAACTTGAAAGCAGAGGTAGGTTCTTACTGGTTCTATCCGGTTCTTTAGAACCGTTAGTAACTCGGTGATGACGTCACGGAGCCGATTCTGTCGGTGTCTCCGTGGGCACTGCCATCTTGGATTTTGCTTCTGTGCATGCGCAGAAGCTAATTTTTGCTTCTGCACATGCACAGAAGCTATTTTTTATTGCTGCAGGCGCGCGCGTGAAGCGCGTGCGCGCACATGGCGCAACCCTGAGTGAACCGGCAGCAAAAGGATCCAGAACCCACCCCTGCTTGAAAGTGAAGGGAAAATGTTTTCTGGAGATTTGTGTCAGCATGGACTAAGAGCATAAAATAGGGCTGCATATTAACTTAGAATTTTGTTTACACCTCAATAGTACTTTATGACTGACCTGCACGTGGTTTGTATATAACTCCTACAGTGCAAAAAGCACATACAAGTTTTTGGAGACAGTGAACAGCAAACAGCAAATTAATTTCTTGTCAAAAGATAAGTGTGATGGAAAATGATATGCTTTGCAACAGATCATCATTGTCATCATCATCAGCCTATGCTAAATCTATAATCTTTGCCATATTGTGTTACCATGAAAATTCATTTTAACAGACTAACTGAGAGAATGAGTCCATTCTTTGAAAAACTCAAAGCATGCATCAACAAAACATTACAGGAATAGCTCTGGCTAATTGCAAGAAATTGTTGAGAAACATGAAAAGTAATGGAAGAGAGATCAGCCTAAACAATTAAAGTGATAGAAAGTCCATTGGCAGCTTATCTTATACATGTCAACTCAGCCCAGTTGTCAAAAAGAAACCTGGGAAAAATGTTCCACATTATCCAGAAAAACTCTATCTTAATGAACTTACTATAAATGTGTCAACAGAAAAAGTTCCTCTTGAAGTGTCCAAGAAATTAAGCCTAGTACTATAATTAAAGATATTGTACTGAAACCACCAATGGCCAGTAGTGTATAAAACCACCAAATCTTTCCCACTCATTTCAGCCATGAGCCAGGGGGTAAATGGTTTTTGCCTAATTGCCTAATATCCTATCCTTATTTAAATTCAATTACCACATGCCCTGGAATACATACATTCCTGTAGTAATGTTTCACCCTAAATTTCAAATGTTAATTAAGTTAAAGTGGATGGGATACAGAAGGAAACTTTTTAGAGGGAAAAACTATATTTATATATTTTACCAGGCCCAAGCAATGACCTTAATGAAAGCCTGAAGGTAATGTTGTTGTGGAGTTAAAGGATAATAAATGGTCCTTGCTTGGTTACCCAGTGAGTAACAATTAATAATATTTGAGCTCCTGCTGGCTCCTATCCCCAGGAGATTAATGTTATTTCCACCTCCTGCCATGCACTTTGCAATATTAACATAAAGTTTCTATTGACTAGCAGTTTGATCCATTTCTGTTTATTTTATTCTTATGTTCTGACAAAAAGGAGTCAGAAAATTTACATAATTAATAATGACTTGAGTTTATTGCCTTTCCTGAAATCCCTGAACTATTCAGGTGAACTAATTACATCAATAAATGTACCAGGCAGGTAAAACACTTAGCAAACTTTCTGAGCCAACATTATTCACCTTGTAGGTTGGTATTTTTCAACTCTGGTCATTAATGGGGAAAATCCTTGTACCCTTAAGACCAGACTAACCTTAGGTCAGATGGAATACAGAGAGGGAATATGTCCCAGGCCTTCAGTTTAGTGGTAGAACAATGCTATGATTGTTCCTGAAAAAGAGAGGTTGACGTTCCAATATAATGACAAATAACAAATTGTTTCGATTTTTGTTTATAATGCCATTCATTATTATACCATTTCTATAACACTTTTAAATTATCAATGCACAATTATAAGGATAGTCATCATCCAAACAATCTTACGAACAGTGTGTTCATATTTGTTTGTGTTTCTATCTATTTCTGATCATCTATCTATCTTAGCAATAGCAATAGCACTTAGACTTATATACCGCTTTACAGTGCTTTACAGCACTCTCTAAGCGGTTCACAGAGTCAGCATATTGCCCCCAACAATCTGGGTCCTCATTTTACCCACCTCAGAAGGATGGAAGGCTGAGTCAACCTTGAGCCTGGTGAGATTTGAACCGCTGAACTGCTGAACAGTCAGCTGAAGTAGCCTGCAGTACTGCACTCTAACCACTGCGCCACCTCGGCTCTTTAATCTTAGGTCAGGAAGCCAAAAATTATACTCTACCCACCTCTTAATCTGATCTTAGGTCAGGAAGCCAAAAATTATACTCTACCCACCTAAAAAAAAAAACCAACCATCAATACATTGGAGGATTTGTGATCTCATCTTTCAGTCTGACCAGTGAAAATTATGCCTGATTTAATTTTTTTCTTCTATTATTAATTGTCACATTTGAAGTGAATCTTATTTATTTTAATTATTATTTTATTAGATACAGTGATTAAATTCAAATGGGTTGCAATCAGTAAAATATACAGAAATAAAAGCATAGTACTAACAATGAAATATTAAACTACAGTAGGAAAGACAAATGAAAAAGAGAATAGGCAAAGGAAGATATCATATAATCATTTTTTAAAAAATCTTGACCAAAAGTTCTATAAAATATATTACTCATTGATTTACTAATTATTCAAATAAAAATTGAGAAAATCATATAATATTTTTGAAGTCAAAAGTTCAAAAAAGGCATCTATTTTCCAAATAACAATGAATCTGCCAAGGGGTAAAAAAAGAAAAAGAGGCAAATCTAATTGAATACTACAAAAAAGACTAAATTATAGAAGGAGTCAACCATTCAACCCTAGATTTTAAATAGCTACCGTAAGAACTCTGTAAAGGTGAACATTTTTTTTTCCTGCTAATTGTTTAATTTTTCTTTTTTAAAGACTTTCTGTCACAAAGTCCTATCTTACTATTTGGGAGAATCATTTCCGCTTTCTTTTCTGTGGCAGAGAACTTAGATTATGTTAAAGACATGTCTTAGGAAATATTAAAAAACAGCTTTGCCTGCACTTCTTTATTCCATATTGTGAAAATTCTGTAAACCTCAAGCCGTACAGCTCTCCTAAGCTAGGTAAGGAACAAAACATTGTTAAGCATATTCTATTTGTATGAATTGTTGAAGAATGCTGTTTTTGCCTCTCTTACCCTGACAAAAAGGCCATAGAGATCGTTGGTGGAAGTGAGAACAGCCACATCAAAATCTGAATCATGATAACACTTTCATATAAAGTTTATTGCAAGAAGAGAAGAACAGAAGCTGTTTCAAGAGAACAGTGTTTGCCATTATATTTTCACTGAGGCTTCCACTGGTGAATGTAAATAATTTTAAGTTTTAGGAAGTTGATAGCTATAACGCCTGTTCTCTAAATGGAAAGTATTCTTTTCTTTTTCAGAAAGTTAAAATACAAATTCAAAAACAAACAAACAAACAAACAAACAAACAAAGATAAAACATGAAAAAATGTTTTGAATTTAAAAGGACAAAAACCAAAACCACATATACATATATGGAAAAGTATTCTTAATATACTTTAAAGTGGCCTGACCAACCTTACTTTTTATGTTTTGGGGGTTTTTTTGGGATGGGGGGAGCTCATTCACCTATATTTCTATTCAAAGTCTTGTTCTTAAAAAGTTTTTAAAAGAATCTTATATACACAATTGGACTGCCTTTTCTGTATTTAGTTAAACATAATTACATCCAACATGATATCCCAATGCAATATTTACTATACATGTTCTCTGAATTTGATCAAATTTCAAAACTTAGAAGAGCCCAAGATCCAATGTTATACAATGACAGATGCATGGATGGATGAAAGAAAGAAAGAAATGATCAAAACACAAACTGAACATGATCATCACCATCTATATCCCTTTATCAACTGTAACTATTATAGTGCTGTTATTCATTTGTTAATATTTGCTTGCTTTCTTCCCTGGGATTTTTTTTAATTGGCAAGAGACTCTTGGCAGCTAGGTAGAGCAGGAGGATGTATTCCCTCAGATAAAGTAAACTTGTAATTTCTAATATCAGAACAATACTGTTTGTCGAGTCAGAAGAAATTTGTTTAATAAGGGCTAATCAGATTCTACATTAATGAGAGAAAAAGGTGATGCTAATCAACATCTAGGCAACTCTCTAGGTTGCAGGCCTATTAAACTTCATAAAAATATAATGACTAAAAGAGCAAAACTGTTTATAAGGAGTCTCCAGTGGCAAAAGCAGGATCTTAAGCACTACTTAAATCTCATTACACTGAATTAGCCTCACTTTCAAACCTCAAACAGAAACTTAGTGAGATGCTTTTTCCTACCAGGTCTTGCATCTTTCTGTTTGAAAGTCTCCTCAGAGCATTTCTTTGCTCCTCTGCTTTTTAGACTCCCTTCTTACTTCATTTTCATCTTCACTGGTTCAATGTTAATTAATGAAATTGGTTTTCTTTAAAAGCTTCTAGGAAATACTAATGCGTTTTGAGGTCTTCATAGGTTTAGGACAAGTTTCCTGTGTACTGTTAGCAGAAACTATTTTGTAATAAACTATGGCCAGTATAAAAGCCAGTTCTGCTATAAACTACAAATACGTTGTTATAGTTTTTAGATAGTCCTATATAGAATGTGTAAAAAAAACCTACAGCGTGGTTGGTTGGTTGCAGTGCAAAGCAATTTGTGAAATGTTGATTTTGCTGTAAATTTTAATGGTAGCATAATGGGGAATTTGGAATAAAGATTGTTGAATGTATTCCTAGAAAAGATAGATCAAATCCTGTTATGGTGGGATAGATGTCTCTGTGAGCAGCTCTGCAGACAGACACAGCATAGTGGAATAATTTTCACAGTGGGAGAATCTTTATAGTGAATTGTCAGCTAGGAATTTGTTCTGTCTGAGAGAAAATTTATTTGGACGAAGGGGAAATTCTGGGATTATCCATTTGCACCCTGAAAAAGCTGATCTTTACAAAACATTTAATTTCTTATGGTTATGACTTGAGTAGCTTGGAAATCAAAGATTTACAAGGTGCCCTAAGTCACTGTGCAGATTTTTTAATGGACATTTGACTTGCAAAGCCTCCCCTTCTTAATCGATTTATGATTTAATTGCTTTAGAACCTAAGAGAGATATCCCAAACAGAAGTGAAAATTAAAGAATCTTGTGGAATGTCTTCTTTTGAAAAATAAGAAGAGAAATACAACCTATCTTAAAGGATTTTAATTTAAAACAAAGAACTTGTAAGATTATGATATTAAAAAGCTTCAAATGGAAAAGGAAGACTGTGATTTAAAAAAAATGATTTTTTTTCTTTGATAAAATTATCTTCAAAACAATAATTAATTATTATTAATTAATTGCAATTATAATTGGAGTAACAGGCCAGACCTCCATGACTGTTTATGGGTAAAGACGGTAATAACTGGTGGATTATTATTATTTTTTTAAAAAAGTAAAATATGAGCTAGACTGATTGATTGTGATCATGGATTACTAATTGAGACTAAAAAACCAAGATAGAAAAAAGCAAAGCAAAAAAATGTTTATCTTTTATTCTCAGCATAGTAAATGACATACTTTCATCTTCTCACCATGGGAACAACAAGAAATGACAAACTGGAGGAAGGACTCATGGATTCATTAGAACAATTTACTGTTAAGGGTTAGAATCATCAGAATTATTGCAGGAATGTTTGAAGATCTTAGTAAAAATTCAAAATCTTCAGTATTGTAGATGGCTGCAATATTTGAAAGGAAATGGAAGAATGATTTGCAGGAATGAAAACAGATCTGAAAAAGTTAAGAAAACTGAAGAATCTGTAGGGCAGCTGGCTGAAGATTTAAAACAAATTGCTGACAAAGAAGAACTTTGTTATAAAGTTATTAACAGAAAGATGGAGAATGACTTGGACAATTTGATCTTATTGAAATTTAGGGTAAAAAATTATAAAATGATGTATTATTGGTATAGGACCAATAATGCAGAAAAAAATATCTATAATGTAAAAAGGAACTTCAAATATATGTTGGAAATGTAAACTACATGAAGCCGTGTTTTATCATGATTTATTATCGTCTTTTAATGACCCCATAATCCTTTGCGGGTGGATTCTGAGCAACTGAATGGAGCTGAGTGTTTACTGGCTAGATGCCCTTCCTGTCGCCAATGCGGAGGTATATTCAGCAAATATAGTCTCATCGTGCCCAGAGAGAGAAATATCTACCTCTGCCTAGGATCGAACTCACAGCCTCCTGATTGTGAGGCAAGAGCTCCACCTCTAGGCCACCCCACCACTCGTGTTTTATCATGATTGATGCTCATGTAAAAAAAACCTAAACAATAATTGGATTCAAATACATACTTTGACAGAGATGATTTTAAAGATATTCAACAGAATCCAGAACTTTTTCTGTTTGGATTAATGGCTAAACAGAAAAAAAATAGTTCAGTTTATTATCACAGCAGCAATATGACTGTATGCACAGAAATGGAAAGATTTGACACTACCCATGATGAAGGAATGGTTGGTGAAGTTCACAGTTTTGATGAAATTTATAAATCAACTTCTTTGATTAGAGAATAGACATTATCTACATCTCTTGGTGACTGTAAGCCTCTTAGCTCTTTTTGTGTAGAAATGAAAAATTGAATGTGTGATTTATAGTTTTGATTATTACATGGGATAGATTATAGAAAGAACAGCAATATGATGTTAACTTTAGACAGAGAGGTCAAAGTATATTTGTACCAATAACTGCTGTGAAGAATATCAGAAGCCACTTGTTTAGCTTCCTCTTTGTTTTCCCTTCTTCCTTTCTTATCATCTATTAGTTTGTGTTAGTTATTACCTTCTTGTTTAAAAGTTTTAATAAAAATTATACTAAAAAAGTTAGGTCAATTTTTTTGCTTGTTTGTTTTTGGCAGCCATGGGGATAATTTGCAACCAAGTAGTTGATGATATTCCCATGTAGCATCTAGAAACAGAATAATATTGCACATTAGAATAGGGTTATATGAATCTAGTAGTTATTTTATACATACTACTGGTATGCAAATTTCCATATTAAAGTTCAGATAAATTTATATATTCAAGATTCCAGGACCCAAGGCAATCAGCTGGTGTAGACTCCTCATTTCATATGTTAGGTGGTCTGAAGAAGTTATGCTTTGTTGAAAGTGAGGCACATCAAGAAACAACCCTGCTGTCCTTTTCTACATAAGATGTATTTGCTGTATACTTTCTTCCAGAGGTGGGTTCCTCCCGGTTAGGCCCAGTTCGCCCGAACCGGTAGTGACCCGCTGGTGACATCACGATGATGTCACGGAGCTGGTTTGGTCAGTGCCGGTCCGTGGACGCCGCCATCTTTTTTTTTTTGAATTTTTTTTTGAATTTTTTTTTTGGATTTTTTTTTTAAAAAAAATTTCTGGTTTTTTTTTCTTCTGTTCATGCGCAGAAGCTGGGTTTTCGGCTCTGCACATGCGTCACCCTCTTGGTTTTGGTTTTTTGGGGAGGGAATTTTTTTGATTTTTTTTTGCACTGCGCACGCGCGCCCACGAGGCACGCCCACGAGGCGCGCCCACGCAGCGCGGGAGGAAGCAAACTGGCAGCGAGGTAAGTTAGAACTCACCCCTGCTTTCTTCCATTGTGATGCTAACTGTAATATAAATGAAGGTCCTGTCACCTTCGATGAGTGAGATGGGCTGAGAGAGAGTGACTGGCCCAAAGTCACCCACCTCACTTTTATTGCTAAGGTGAGACTTCAACTCACAGTCTTCCACTGTCTAGCTTGATGCCTGGAGTCTGGGGTGTTATGTGACAGATGCTTGTCTAAACTCCAAGAGCACCTCAGTTTCTTCATTCAGTGAGTTGCTCAAGTGGATATTTTCTGAGATTCTTAACCCACAAATGAACAAAAGTTAAAAGGAACCTATGGAGCCAAATAAAGTATCAGTTATCATTAACTATAGCTCCCACTGTTTTCACAATTTTACTTAATTTAAAATAACCCTGACATAAAAGAAAACAAAAAAAAGTAGATGACAAAATAGAAGCAGAATTAAAATTATCCTTTTCCAAGGTAAATTACATTGGTCATACTTCTTTCTCAACCTTTTCTGAGAATCCATTTTTAATGTTAATATGATATCTGCTCCTTTTATAGCATCCAGTGCAAGAAATATTTCAAAGGTCAGCTTTGTCAACTGTTACTTCAAATAGCTCAGTTCAGAATTCTTTGTAGGCATAACTGGTATAGCATTTAAGATAGGTTTTGGAATAAAAAGTCTAATTTTTTTTGATGGAAATTGAATTATGTATTTATAACAATGTTCCATATTATTCTTAATTACCAAAGATTCCCACAGACAATATGGATTGGAAACTTAGATATATTAATATATCATTTTATCAATTATCATACTTTGGACACATTATGAAATGATCCAGCTCTTTGAAAAGTCTGTAATGCTGGGGGGAAAATGGAACAAAAGAGAAGAACAGGATGATCAGCAGTAGTGACAATGGGTGGATTGTTAGAAGACCTGAAAGACCAAGTTGGGGACAGAACCTTCTGAAGAAAATCCGTCTATATAGTTACTAAGTGTTTCCACCAACTTGATGGCACATAATAAAAATATGTCATCTCAGGGAACTAATTTACTCTCTCAAGCATACTATTTTCCAAAAACCTGTACCAGCAGTACATTTCTAGTAAATATTAATTGCTAAGTTTCTTTCTCTCGTTCCCAACTTCTCAGGGAAGGACTGGCTGAGTTATGCTTTTAAACAATGTAGAATTTTTCTTGTTGCTGTTGAAAAACCAAATACTTAACAGACATATCAGAATGAGTTAATATGCTAAATTCTGATGGCCACACTATTCAAATGGACTAGCAATTATGAGAGTCAAATCTGAAGAACACCCAGATTAGAAAACCCTGGAGTGGAATATCCCAAATAAAGATTAAATTCATTTGTACAGTGCTTAAAATCACATTCATAATTAAATATTTTGTTATAATTCTTCTTTAATTAATTCCTAATCAGTTTAGCAGTTTAGTCTTTTTTTTACTATCATCCTCCATCTGTTTTCTTCATTAGTTCTTTTGAACCTTTGTCCTTTCTATTAAGAAAGCATTTGTTTTTTCAAATCTGTATTTATATTATAAAATTCTGGATTATATCCACACAGAATGTGGTGTATGCTAATAAAGTAGGATTATACAGGATAAGGTAGGTAGATAACACTGAATTGAACCATTTCATTTATTTTTATATATTAATTGTAGTGTCTAGATTTAGTCTGATTTTTTCCCCACTCTATTTTCTTCAACTACTTGTTATTAACTCTTTAGACTGGCATTTAAATAACGGTAGTTGAATAAGTATAGTGTGGCTTTTTTATATATTGCTAAATTACTTATTCTGTTTAGATACGTAAACTCAGATGCTGTTTGCAAAATGATCCACGGCTTAGCATGATGAATAAACCCACTCATTGAAGAATCTCATGTAATATTTGGATAAAATTAATCCATGGAAAGCTTTTGGCATTCTGGGGGCAATATCCATGCATGGCATTGTAGAATAGAATAGAATAACAGAGTTGGAAGGGACCTTGGAGGTCTTCTAGTCCAACCCCCTGCTTAGGCAGGAAACCCTACACCACTTCAGACAAATGGTTATCCAACATCTTCTTAAAAACTTCTAGTAAGGGCACTCACATTGTGGGGGCACTCTACCCATTATTTGGATGTCAGAAGAAATCTTCATATGTAATCGTCAAAAATGCACATATTCCCCCCTCCCCTTAAACAGCTGATTTCTCTCTCTCCCTTTCTCTCTTCCCTGTAAGACTGGTACTCTTATAGGATTGTACAGTCTAAACATACAGTGAAAACAATTGTCAGAATTGGCAATGATACATCTTCAGTTGGGAACCTATTTCTTAAAGCCACATAACTTCCTGACTGGCTACATCCCCAAAGCAATAAATCCTTAAATCAATAAGGGACATGGGATACCAGCTCCTCAATAACGGACTTCCAGTCTGCAACAACTAGACTACCTTTCTCAAGGAAAAAAAATATTATAGTTACTCGGTAGCCGTCAGTCCATTTAATACATTAATTACTCTATGCTCCACAGAGTGGTTGCTGTATCTTATCAGAAGCTTTCTAAGAAATTAATTCTCCCTCATTTCCCCTCTGATTTTAAACAGCACCAGATAAGACTGCCTATGACCTTGGGTACCCTTGCAGTATATCTATATTGCCAAACAGCTCTTAATTCTTTGTTTTGAAAATACCAGATGTGTGGGTGCACATTTAATTGGAATGTATAATTTATCACAAGTAAAAAATTGCTGAATTAACACTAATGTAAGGTCCACATTTGCAACCAAAGGGATATCTACACAGGAAATTAAGTCAGTATAAAAATTTGGGAGGCTTTTTCAAGAAAGAAAGAGAAAAACTAATTGAGTTTAAAGGCCCAAGATTACCAACAAAGAAACACTTGTACTCCCACAAAGCAAGAATTTCCAAGTTCTCAGGACAATTCATAGCCTTAAACTGTTCTACGATTAGCAGTAAATATTACATTCTCTAGAAAGTCTTTGTATGGAGGATGAAGCTACCAAATCTATCTCCATAACAAGCTGAAGTATGTCACAAAGGAAACTCAAATTTATCAACATAGAGTCTTTTATTTATTTTAAACTACCTTATCTCACCTGCAGAAATTCCAGTGACTACACAATGCTACGTTTCTATATATGTTTGCTTCCATCTGGCAGATATCCAGATTGTTGCAGCTTAGCAGATTGTTATGAAAATAAGCTGCACTATACATCCTGGCTGTATTTCTATAATGTGTCACTGAGCCCATTATCTGAATTCACATATGTTGAACTATACACTAATGAAATGAGCTGGGTTTGCATCACACACAAAGCCAAAAGCAACAAAAAACAATCTTAACAAGCTATTAAGGTTAGCAGATTGTGGGAATAATGTTTAACCTAGATAAGTATATGTATGTTGCATGATCATATTCCTTGAAATGTCTACATAAACATGTCTTTACTATGTCAATATATTTATATATTGATCTGCAAATATCCTATAGCTAGTTGGAATGTTTATAATTACTGGAACATGGTTATGAAGAAAATACATTATTTTTCTAAGTGAAATAATATTTTATGTTGCTGGTTCTGTCCTTAACATTTTCAAGTTGCACTGGGAACCTTGGAGAGCTACTATTATTCAGTGACTGAGCCTATGCATCATTCTAAGTCATGGTTTTAATCGTGGTTTGTTAAATAAACCACAATGACTGCATGGTAAGAAAACTATATTGTATCTTAGCATGATATATCAATCCAATTATTGCAAACAACAAATTTCTATAAGCATTTCTTAAAATAAATAGTGGGATCTTATATAAAATTCTTGATCATATTCATCTTCAAACCATGGCTTACTGTCTTGCAATGTGCAAATGACTACAAAATGCAGCCCAAAAAATAATTATTTCAGTTTTAAGCACACACTTCCTTCAAAGCAGCCTATGGCCAATGACGCTAAAGGTCATGTATCAAACATGGTGAACTTTATTTATTTTATTTTATTTATTTATTTATTTGTCAAACATGTACAAGATAGCAGGTATAGGTATAAACATAAACATAATCAAAGTGAATACAGATAGATGAGGACAATAGGACAGTAGGACAGGGACGGTAGGCACGCTGGTGCGCTTATGCACGCCCCTTACAGACCTCTTAGGAATGGGGTGAGGTCGACAGTAGACAATCTAAGGTTAAAGTTTTTTGGGTTTGGGGAAGAAACCACAGAGTCAGGTAGTGAATTCCAGGCATTGATCACTCTGTTGCTGAAGTCGTATTTTCTGCAGTCGAGTTTGGAGCGGTTTACATTAAGTTTGTATCTATTGTGTGCTCGTGTATTGTTGTGGTAGAAGCAGAAGTATTCATAGACAGATAGGACATTGTAGCGGATAATTTGATGTACTATGCTTAGGTTGGATCGAATACGGCGAAGTTCTAA
>QLTV01001313.1:182768-204019 GCA_003457575.1 Thermophis baileyi
AGATGTGTGTGTGTGTGTGTGTGTGTGTGTGTGTGTGTGTGTACATACACACACCGTATATATAGTAGATAATGTATATTTTTGTGTGCCTGTGTGTAATATGTATGTACACATATGGCATATATACATAGGATTAAATAGTATATTTTGGATGTTCAGTAGTAGTAAATAGATAGGGAAATTGTATCTCGTTGAGGCCTTTGAGGCAAGGAGAGGCCAAGCACCCTAACCCTAACCCTAACCCTTGATGTGAGTGACGTCAAGTTGGCCACGCCCACCCAGTCACATGATCACCAAGCCACCCCCACCCAGTCACATGACTGCCAAGCCACTCCCACCCAGTCACATGACCGTCAAGCCACTCCCACAAAATTAAGCCACACCCACAAAATTAAGCCACACCCACAGAGTGGTAGTAAAAAAAATTGGACACCGGGTCAAGGTTGACCCATCCTTCCATCCTTCCAAGTCAGTAAAATAAGGATCCAGACTGTTGGGGGCAATATGCTGACTCTGTAAACCACTTAGAGAGGGCTGTAAAGCACTGTGAAGTGGTATATAAGTCTAAGTGTTATGGCTATTGCTATTCCAAAGGCTGGTATTTCTAATGAAAAGCAGTGCATTCTAATCTGGACTCCTTTACTTCCCAGAAGTGGGAGAATATAACATTTATGCCATCATGATCTTACAGTTTAAACCTATCCTGGTTGGAGTATGGGGTCCTGCATACCAGAACTGGCAGTGGGGTGTCTTCAGAAAAGCTCCTGCTGATCTAAGTAACTGAGCAAGTTCATAGTAGGAAAGCCGATGCTTTCCTCATACAATCAGGCTTTAAGCCATTGAAAGCTTTAAAAGATAAGGTCAAAGTCAACTTCATAAAGTGTATCCAGTAGGCAATTGGCAGAAAATATAGATTTTTCAGAAGAGGCTTCATATGATCCTCACACCAGTTGGCAACCTAGCAATCAACTGACCTACCAATCTGAATTGAATTATCTTAGGGCACAAGTTCTCAAAATGTTGATCACAACCCCTCAGGGGATTGGGAGCAAATTTAAAGGGAATTGATTTCTGCATGCAAAGTTTGACTAAGAAAAGTTCACAGCGAATTCCAATAGGGACATTTTTTTAATGTGTGATTCTTTCTCTCCTCTCCATATTGTCTAGGGTAAATACCTTCTGGTGAGGACCCAAAAGATTTGAGACACTCTGTGTGCTCCAAAACAGGAGATTTAAAGACACAAGTTCCGTTTTGTCTGCTTCTCTTTGCTTGATGCATTAGTAGGTGTGCAGTGAGGCAAAGGAAAAAAAATGTTGATTCCCAGAAGCAAATCCACTTGGCAATAGAGTCAAAGAAAGCTGTCTGAAGCAGTAGCAATGCCTTGAAGCATGCTAGAGGAAGAAAGGGAGGCAGGCGTCATATTGGCCCAGTGGCATACAGCTTACTTCCCACTCTTAAGTCCTTGATTTCTCTAGCTTGGGTGTTAAAACAAGTTCCTGTTCTCAGCATGGCTTCTTGGGGAATATCAAACATCTACCACTTGGTGGAGGAATAACCCCATGCTTATAATAATGCCTGGTGTTCTGAGCAATATCCTTCAATCTCAGATCAAAGTCCTTCAGAAAGAGTCCGCCTCATCAAAGAAGATATGCTGCCCAACATACTGTCAATTATGAAATGGGAGGGAGGGGAAGAGGAAGATTTAAGTAATGCAGTTTTGCCTTTGTTCAATAGCTAGTTGTGGATTTCATCTCCTAAATTAGAATGTGTTTTTTCCTATCTTTTTTTTTTTTTTTTTACAATTCAATGTCTTTCTTAACAACTCTAGTGATTTGATTAACCCCAGGAAAACACACCCAAACTTTAACCTACCTCCTAAGGCCGTTCAAAGTAGGACTGCCAGAATTAATATCCCAGGTAATGTTTTAGTGTCAATTTGTGCCTTTTTCCTTGTTGGAAATTGCTGCTGCTGCTGCAAACAATTCAGTGAAGGAGAATAGGCAGCTGCTTGCCTTTGATTGGCCCAGAATAGTGGCTGCAGAAGGATGAGCTCTAAATCTTACTGCCTACAGCACTCCCTTAATTTGTGTTTGTGCAGGAGAAGAGAAAATTAGATTTTCCAGAGTACAAACCCCCAAAAGGGTAAGCTTAGTCATGATTAATCTAAAATGAACCACTCTAGGGGTTTGAGAAAGGCCCTCAGTGGCAGGCTGGCCTACCTTTTTTAAGCCATGCTTTGTGATCCTTCTTCCCTATCCCTGGTTTATCCTGAATGTACAGTGTATAGAAACAAGCCACAATCTCCTATGACTCTTGACTTGCAATTTCCTTGTCCCTAGAATAATGCCAGCAAATTGCTCAAGCAGGGTAACCGATTAAAGCCTATTTAGAAATGATTATCCAAAACATAAGAGGTTAAGTCTTGGGACAGCGAGATGGGTGACATATAAATTTAACAAATAAATAAATTGTGACAAGACAAGACAAGACAAGACAAGACAAGACACCTGACAGGGCTGTCCTGAGCCTGTGCAAACCTCATGGCTTGTACCGGAAAGGTATGATCATAGCAAACATTTGTCCAAGCACTCATGAACTGACATTGCATATATATGGCATATACATATTATACTTATTAATGCCAGACTGGACTGTTGATCCATTTAGTCCAGCAATGACCCATTTGATGGTATCTTTTCAAGTTCCCAGATGGAGTTCTCTCCCAGCTGCATTTCCTGAGATTCTTTCACAGGAAATTTTCAGCATGCAATGAATGTGCTCTTTCCAGTGAACTTGAATCTCATGCAGTCCTGAACATCATCTGGTGCTCAGTCAAATGAAGAAATGCAATGGGTGACCCTGACAATAATAGATAGGTCTGGCAGATGTTTTGCTATGATTATCACAGCATTTTTTTTTCAACTGCCACGACTGCAAGAATTGCTGCCAACGATGGTAGTTTCATTCACACATAATTTTTGTTTTTGCACATGAATGCCCAGATGCAAGATTTACACTTTTCTAATAAGCATATTATTTGAGCTATCCCAACAAAGTATTTGGCTGATATTATTAGGAAATCTGAATGCATTTTAATGTGATTGATTTCACAAAATCAAAATAACACGTTTGTCATTTTGAATCTGTTATGCCCATTTGTGCACCAGGAATTATGGACATCAGGAGTATTCAGCATATTTGGAGGAGGTATTGCTTCACATGTGGCCCACCATTCATGCCATGTTGCTCAGGGATGCAGAAGACAAGTTGGTGACCATAATTTTCGTACCCTTGTTTTAAGGCAACTGAACATATTTTTTTCCCATGGGTAGCATAAGAGTTTAGAGGAGTCTCATTTTGCAAAAATTATTGTGGATAATTTACAATTTAATCTGCTCTCAGCAAAGTCCCAGGAACCCCCATATTCAGGTCAGAGTACTGCAAGCACATAAGCCAAATCAGTTTGGCTAGCAAAATAAAACTGCAAAGTGGCATAAAACTCAAGTAAAAGCAGACAGAGGCAGACATAAGCAGCAGGCAAGAATTTATGGCATATAACTTTGCAGAGCTGCTGGAAACAATATTGTGGATAATTAGAATGAACAGCCCCAAAGGAAGTTGCCTTTGGTTATCCCAGCTTTAATTTTTTTAAGATAACAGAACAGCAGTGGAAAGTAAAATACCAAGTGATGTCTCCTTTATTATGTGCCATAAAGAAAACTATTTAGTGGATGGAGATGATGTATCCGACAAGCATAGTATTTCTTTTCCATCATTAACTTCTGTCGTACTAAACAGCCCACCATTGTCCAGATGTGAAGTATACCTGACCCTATTCTGATCTGTTATTGCCCCACACATCACTAACCTCACCTCAATTTCCTGTGCAGCCAACAATGGCATTTTTAATTGGAAACCAAAAGATATTTTAGCCCTTTAAGCAGCAGCTTCCACCTACACTTTATTAGCTAAACACAATACTTTGTGGTCAAGCTGTACTCTGGAGTGAATCAAATACAAAGACTGGCTACTTTGACCTGTATACTGCACGAGTCAAAAAGAGGGCTGTGAAAATATTTACAGACCCCTCACATCCTGGACACAAACTGTTTCAACTCCTACCCTCAAAACGACGCTCTAGAGCACTGCACACCAGAACAACTAGACACAAGAAAAAAATTTTCCCGAACACCATCACTCTGCTAAACAAATAATTCCCTCAACACTGTCAAACTATTTACTAAGTCTGCACTACTATTAATCTTCTCATCGTTCCCATCACCCATCTCCTCCCACAAATGACTTTTATGGCTGTAACTTTGTTGCTTGTATCCTTACGATTTACATTGACTGGTTTCTAATATGATTTGATTGCTTATTTGTACCTGGACTATCATTAAGTGTTGTACCTTATGATTCTTGACGAACGTATCTTTTCTTTTATGTACACTGAGAGCATATGCACCAAGACAAATTCCTTGTGTGTCCAGTCACACTTGGCCAATAAAAAATTCTATTCTATTCTATTCTATTCTATTCTATTCTATTCTATTCTATTCTATTCTATTCTATTCTATTCTATTCTATTCTATTCTATTCTATTCATCAGACATAAACATAATTTGGCTCCCATTTAAAATCACAGCCAGTGCTGCCTATTCAGGAAAACCTGTGAGTGGCTGTGGTGACAGCCAACATTGGGCATGGATGATAGATCAGATGTTGCATTTGGATTATATTGTCCCAACAGGCAACTGTTGTAGATAAGAGCCAATTATTGGTTCAGCAACTATCAAGAGATTTAGTCTGGTACCTCAGACAAAGTTGACTGAAAGGGCTGTGGTATTGGTATTAGCCCTTCAGTCAGAGATGTACTGTCTTTTCAGGAGAAATGTCTCTGAATGTAGGCCGAGGATTACATTATAACCAGAGGATTGGGCCATGACAAGATCTAAATCTAATTAAGTATTTGCAGATTTTGAGAAATGTCAGGGGGGAAAATCAGAATAAGAACAGTTTGCATGTGGAATCAATTTTTAAAGGAGACATGATGTTGGATGCATGGGAACAACAGGGTTAGGGTTAGGGTAGGTAGGAACAAATGATTGCCATTTGTTGGGAATATTATAATTTGGATTTAGCCTTATCAGAGGGTTGGCTTGATGGTCCTTTCTTATTCTGTGTCTCTGTGATTGTTGCTGTTCCTGCCAGCATTTGAGTCTGCTGGCTAGTTTTGTGCTGCACTTGCTTCAGTTCACATATCATTGAAGTTATCAATGCATGATACAACAAGGGATTTTGATTTTCAACTGGCTTGTCAGTAAGCTAGGTACTCACAAGGGCTGAAAGGAAATGACAGCCCAAAGTCACCCAGCCAGCTTCAATGCCTAAGGGAAGACTAACAGCAAGTAATTACTTTTACACACACATACACACACACACACACACACACACACACACACACAAACACCTACTACACATATATAGTATGTGTATTATGCTATTATATGCTATTTAATTAGAAGATCATATGATTATTTGTTTTAAGTTATGAAGTATTATGGTTTGAAAATCTTGATTACTCTGCTGGGAATAATGGCCATGAAAGAATGAAAGATGCTGGTTCCAACTAATCTCATTACTGGAAAAAACTGACAAATTGTATTTGTAAGGAACTACATCTTCTTGGTGGTATTGCCAAAAGGAAGATGCTAACTAGAAAAGAATAATGCTATTGTCCACCAGATTTTGGGATTGCATCCACAGAATTGCCATGTAATTAATAATCAAACTACCTTAATTAATTATGTGCCACTGACTTAAATTGTTTTGTCTTCTGCTTTGCATATCATTTCTATAAACATGACAATGAAATTAATTTAGTAAATCCTAGGATTTAAAAATGCATCACTCAATTAAGATGTGCAATGAACACCCACTTATACATTTTACTCTTTAAAATAATCATTGTTTTTTTAATAAAATATTTTATTTTCATAGCTGACACATTCCTTCTCAAGGGTTCCAATTATAGTATTTTGTGTTGTTTTGCACTGCCTGCTTTTTTATCATTAGTGTCTTTGTTTCACATTACACATTTTACTTATTGTTTTTAATTGAAAAGCAATACACAATTTGAAGTTCAGTAATGCTGGAGAATTGGAAAATATTTAGATGTGTTATTGGAAAATGCCTAGATGACCAAGTGACTTATAAATTACTCGCATTACTCACAACAAACTTATACATGTCTTGTCAGAAGTAAATGCATCTGAGATCAATGGGCAATTGTATATAGGTTTGACCTGCAGTCAAAGATACTCATTTATCAAGATGTTTGCTTCAAATAGAAATAGGAAATAAAGCCAACCATTTTGGGAATTCTTTCAGCCCTCACTTGCTAAGCGTAGACAACATACCGTGAGATGATTGGAGGCATAATTTGTCTATTAGGTTCTTGAATTAACTGTGTTTAGATCATTAATTATTCTCCAGTAACAATATGAGGCACCTCCATTGGTGTCTGTTGTCCAACCAGTTTGTAATGGCTGGAGAAATACTTGTGTTGGAATGCATAAAGTACACAAAATGTATTGGCTGTCACTCTTTCAGTTGGTGGCAGTTATCACTGTATGTATGTGTCTCTATCACTTTCTATATATCTATATCTATATATACTGTATATCTGTTGAAATACTGGTATCTATCGATGTTGATCTCTGACAGCCATTCACAGAACCAAACTCGCTTTAATTACTACTTGATAAAATAGGCTTCAGTAAAATGACCCTTAGGCTTGTAATTACAGCTTTCTCCATGGAATCGCATGGAGAGAAGGAATTTAGGGCATAGCCATTCATAAAATTTGCAGTTTATGCAAATTTTACTGCAGATAGTAACTGAGGAAAAAAACTGATGCCAACCAGGAACCAATCTGAAAACAAAGCCCATGATCTAATCTCTTTGCCCTTCACATTTTTACATTGTTAAAGAATGTGGAATTTCTCATTTGGTGAATCATGCTATAATTGTCATATTTAGTTCCTTGGATATTTCTGCTTGTTTGTTCTTCCCAGAAGCCAAAGGAACTGAGTGGCTGTTTATCTCAGCCTATCCAAAGCTCATGCATCCTTTGCACAAAACTCTAGGTAGCACTGGGCTTATCAGATTTTGCCAAGGAAAAAAAAAGATAATTGTTTTCCAACTTTATCTTTGCTCCTTTTTCATTTAATCAACTTTTCTTCTGTAGATATATTTTTTTAAAAAATGGAATACACTATTTCAAACATCTGAATTTGACAATATAAACATAGTGCACCATGCGATTTGAAAATCTCTTAGACTAACTGAAAAGAGTTGATAACTTTGGAGCCTGCCTTCTTTTTAAGGCCACAGCTTCAGGCTCTGTCACTTGTGTCTTTGCTGTCAAATGCAATCCCAAAGCAACCCATTTGCTCTTGTATATATCTGAAATTCTTTTGCCTCTGCTTTGCCACAATCACAGTCTATTACAGCTGATGTGATCTAACATGACACATCACTTAAAAAACATTGAACAGAGCTCTTTTTTATTAAAAGACACAGTTTTAAAGCTAGTCATTCTTTCTTTGAAGTAACAAATCCATCAGCAAGCAACATAAATCATGGAGTGATGGTGCTGAGGAATCAGGGTCTGGAGTTAACTCCACACTAGATAATGGGATCTGTTTCATTGACTCATACGGATATCAGTGAAAGGACTAAATTCAGTTTGTCCTAGATACTAAATATATATGGGCAAAATAAATAAATGCAGAACTGTAGTTTTGTAGGTAAGCAATCATGGCTGATAGATCATTGATTAATCAAATGCTGTCAATTTGGTTTTTAGCCTGGCCTTTTTGGTCTCTTAATGGTATATTCATTGCTGTTGTAATTGAGGGTGGTTAAGAAATATGAAGTTTAAATAAATATATAGAATTAATTAACTATATCAATTAATTAATGTATATTAATTAAATATATCAAACACAGAGCTATCTCTGAGAGAACAATCTTCTGGGAGTTATTGATTAATACAGAGGAAGAAGACATTTTTGATGATCTTGTATGATAGCTGTGAGGATGTTCATTTTATAGTTCCTGTCTAATAATATCAAATCAAATAAATTGCTGTAGATCCAGTTTCTGTGGCCCACTGAAATGAGGTTTAAATTAGCCAGAAGTGAGGGTTATATATGTTTCTTTTTCAAGCATTCAATCACACTGATATACCAGAACCACGAGAGCAATTTCATTCTTGGCATAATCAAAGGCATTTGTGGCATCCGGGAATCTACCAAGGTAGCAATTTTCTAGATAATCAACTTAATGTCTTCATTCTAAGTGCATTTATACGTGTAAGTTAATTAGGGAAGTTAATTTTCACAAATGGCAGAAAATCTACATTTTCCAGCAGAGCTTTGTCACTGTGCCAATTGCAAGTTCAAGATAGACAAAGCAACTTAACTTCCCATATATTTTATAAGAATTTTATCCTAGGCTGTAGTTGGAGCACATTCAACCAATTTAAAAATAGTCAGTTAATACATAGGGAGTGAGAAATTAGAGACCTAGCTTGTTCCACTACCCAATTTCATTCATTAAATTGAATGTTATAGCATAACTTATATAGAGAGAGGGATATTGAACCATGTTACCTATGCATTTCTATGTTATGGAAATCTATTTATGGATCCAGACAAAACCTGAAGAGGCTAACTTTTTGATATGGGAAAGCTTGAAAAATACAAGTGTCAGTTACATATATGACACTAAACCTTGATCAGATTCTTGGCTACCTGCTAAGTGTATGAAGTGCAGTGTTTTATTCATTTGTCCAGTTTCTGTTGCCAGCAAAATTGTTTCTTTAGGCTGGTACTTAAAAGATTAAAGACTGCTATTCCCACATTAAGGCAATATGTATATAGTATGAACTAACAACTCATGTAAAAGGAATAACATGTGCATTTGTTCTTCAATAGCCCTTTATCAAAAATGAGGGTGTGTTTTTTTAAAAAAAAAAATCTTCTTGGCTCCCAAACAATCAGTATCATCTGCACGAATTCAGTATTGCTTAAAAGCAATTGTGTAGTACCAGACTTGGCTCAAACATACCTCCCTTACTCAGGGTACATTACAAAATTCAAAATAAATTCTGGTTTGGATATTAACCAGTTCTAATTCAGGTGTTTGAACCAAACTCTAAGCATATCAATTGTGTAATTTTGGAAGTTTTTCCATCATCTTTTAAATAGACATTCTTCTCATAAAGTCCTTCACCTGAATGTGATGATAATCATCAGTGAACCTTCAAACTATTCATCAAGAAGATGAAATGGCCTCTCTAATCATCTCTGTCATCTAGGGCTTTGGCATCTAGCAGACTCCTGGCAGACCAAGAGTTTTATGGGCCTTAAGAAGAATATGTTCCACCATAGCTTTCCTGACAATCAGAAATAGTATGGTCAGCTGAGAACAAATATTCAGCATACTGGTTGTAATTCTAACCAGCGTCAGGTTTGGTCTTGCTAAGTAAGAAGATGCTGTTATTCCTTTGTCAGCATTTTCCCATAAAGTCTTTCCTATAAAACATGGGTGTCAAACTCGCAGCATCATGTTACCGTCACGTGACATTTTGTGATTTTTTTCCCCCCTTCGCGGAGCTGGGGTGAATGTGGGCTGCACGTGATGCAACCAGCCCGTGGGCCACCAGTTTGACACCCCTGCTATAAAATCTTTTATTTGCAGAGATATTTCTTAAGAATAAGGTTGTGGCTTTGGTTAAGTCAAATGTAAATTTCTTCATTCTAAAGGTGATCAAGATTGAAGTGTAAGGCAGCTAGATGGTTGCACTCTAACAGGAAAATGAAACAGGTACTGTACATAAATTGATCAGAAACATATGAGAAATTCGCTATGTAGATATACTATACACACTCAAAATATATTCTTGACTATAAATTGAGTAAATATATTCTGAAACAAAATACTAAACATGTCATTACACAGTATTTTCATAAACCCATTCTTTTTGTTCTATGTAAAATGAATTCTTAAAATAATTTCATGTGGCAGTGGAATCAAAGCAGGCTATTTTTTGATTTTAAAAAATTGGCTCGTTTCATTGTGTTTTCTTTCTTTCTTTCTTTCTTTCTTTCTTTCTTTCTTTCTTTCTTTCTTTCTTTCTTTCTTTCTTTCTTTCTTTCTTTCTTTCTGCCTTCCTACAGTTGACACCAGGGAATATCTCAGTAAGACGATCTATTTTCTCTGGCTGGGCAATGTCTTTCAAAGTCCAAGACAAATGTTTGATGTCAAAAAGAAAAATGTCCTGGAAAGTAGAAATATAGGATGTGAAGCTGAACCTGCAATACTGTGCAATATTATGGAAGGAGATGGAAAAGGCTCAAGTTCACTTAAACATCTTTTACTATAACTGTTACTATTTGAAAGGATTTGTTCAGACAAAGCAGGTGATACTATCACTTCCTTGCAAAGGTTCTGAAAAAGTAGATATGGAATAAATATCAATAGCATGTTGTCCAATGCCTAAATCCCCTGGGTTAGTTTAAAACATTTCATTAGAATCATGGAATCACTGAACTGGGGAAAAATAAAATGTTTAATTAGCATTATGCTTTATTATAACATTTCAAATCCAGCCTTTAAACCAGAAAAAAATGTTCTGTCATTAGACTGACCATAGACAAGGAACCTAGTTCCATTTATTTCCATAATCTAAGAAGGCAGGAAGATACATAACTCAGCTATATATCAGTAATAACTCACATTCAAGGCAAGCTCACTATTTTTGAAGCTTCTGCTTTAATAATTATCATGAAAGTTAGAAACAAAAACATCCCTGAGTTATCAATAAACAGGGAAAGTTGGTGGACTGTGAAGATATCATTTTATCTGATTATAAATTCTAGGAAAAGTGATGATAATGGTACAACTAATCCTTCCTTCCTTCCCCCACCATCCAGCCAGAACTGATGAAGCTTCTTGGATGACAAGCAAAACATCTTCCTCAAGGAAAAAACATAATCCAGTTGCCTTTTGAAAAAGCTCCTTTGAGACAACCATGACCTGGATGACTGAGAATCTCCACAGACATAATGACACAACAGTTTCCCAAAGCTGCAGCTATGACTGTAGTCTACATTGTAAAATATGGATGTCACAAGTCTAAGACTTGTATAATAATGAAAAACCAAACTGATTATTTTTATAGGGATTAGAAAAGACCTTAAAATCTATCTGAAGTTTCCAGCTTCAGGCAGTAAAACATGGAGTAGGGCAAGAGGAAACTGTTCACCATCAAACAGAACAGAACAGAACACAAATACTGCCATTTGCAAAGCAGAATTTTCATCATCCCAAATTGCAATTTGAGATAGTGCCATAGCTGAGCTAAAAGAAACTGACTTGCCTATCCAAGGAGCAAGACAATATGTGTTCATATGTCTTCAGAGGGACGCCACAACAAAGATGCCAAATCATAAAGAAAAATTCAGACAAAAAAATCAAGGTAATTTTTTTTAAGGAGGAAACTTATATAGTTATGGAAATAGTTATGGAAAGCTCTGGATTCAGTTTCCTCCAGGGGATGAAGGGACATAAATATAAACATCCATCTGCAACCTTTTCAATGAGCCTTGTGTCTTCCCTTGCCAAGTTCATATGGCAGATGTGAAGGGCATCTAGATGGTCTTAGGAAAAGACATGGCTACTTCTAAAGAGTTACCAACAGTTGCTAGATTTGCACCTATTCATTTTCCAAATTACCTTCTTTCTAAATCTTTTTCAAAGCACTGAATAATCCTATTTGTAAGCATATGACAATGAATTATAGCAGCTTGTTCTGTGGTAATAAGAGCAATGAAACGTATGTATGTCTTCAGTTATTGCATCTATGGATGTCACCAGGTGACCTTGTTTAAAAGGACCCAGAACCTATTGGGGAGAACTGGAAGGAGAAAGAGTTAACACAGATCTTTGTGAGGACATTTCTAGGCATCTGAAGGATAAAATAAGAGCAAGCAATTTCTTGTCCTGCTGGATGAACATTTTCAAAATATTCCTGGAAGAATGGGAGAAAGGAGAAGGGAAGAGGTCCATCAAACCTCTTGAACAGATGGCTTCAGTGAAGTGAAGTGATGACCCCTACTGTATTAGCAGAAATCTCATTTTGTAGCACTGAATTCCAATCTATAGTATTTAAAATTTTCATCTTAAAATTGTGATTATCTTTAGTGCTTTTAAAAATGTGAATACAGTTTATCAGATAAATTTTACACGATTTAATCAAAGCAACAAAGCAACTTATGAACTCACTAGGTCAGAATAGTGCTAATAATTCTAGTGCAGCAAAACATAAAATGCAAGCACTGCAAGAAAGAAGACTAGATCTGTAATGTCATTTAACTTTAGGAAGTTCAGAGGAGTACAGGAAAAAAAATATCCATATGTGAGAAAATAATTAAGGTCATTAGCTTGGATGGATAACTTGCATTAGTAGCAATAAAATCTGTGAGGTAGGAATGTGTTTAATTACATTTATTTGATCAGTGTGGATGAGAATTAGAGGAGAGGTAAAGAAACTGTTGCATCATGTTAAAGTTTATAGTTATATATTGCTGAAAACTTGCAGCAAAGATAGCAAAGAAGATATGCAAAATTAAGTCAAAATCTTCTTGATAAATTCTGAAAGATTTTCTTTCCCTGTGAAAATGGCTTACAGAAATGTTGTTGTTATTGATGTTGTTGTAATTGTTATTATCAAAATTTATTTTAAACATTTCTTGATGTTTAGTTTTTTTATTTGATATTTTTATGGATGCTAGGTTTTGGGAAGTTTTAATATTTTTTCCCCATAAATTGGTAGCCTCTACCCGTGAGCTAGTTTGGGAGACAGTAGTTGTGGAATTCCTGACTGGGCTTGCCCTGTGGGTGAGTGAGCTCCAGAGATGTCAGCACTACTTTTAGAGAAATAGCTGCAATGGTCTTTGTATAACTGGTGCTATATGGTGAAACTCTGGCAACTACAGTCTGCTGAGAGAGCATGATAACCACCATTTTAAATGGTGAAATGGAGCAGCAGTTGGCAGAGTGTTGAGAACTATGCTATGGTGAATCATTCTAGAGCAGGGGTGTCAAACTCGATTTCATTGAGGGCTGCATCAGGTTTGTGTTTGACCTCAGAGGGCCGGGTGGGCATGGCGAGGTTGGAGTGGGTGTAGCTCTCTGCCAGCAAAAATGGAGCTCGGGGCACCATGGCCCAGTCCTTTGCTGTTTCCAAGGTGGCCCTGTGGGCCAGATCTAAGCACCCCGTGGCCGGATGCTGCCCGCGAGCCTTGAGTTAGACACCCCTGTTCTAGAGGAATGCAATATCTGGATATGACCCTCACTGTGAAAACTGTTTATACTATAAACAATGAAAGTGATAACTTCTGACCAGGGGTGGGTTCTTCTTTTCTTCGCTGTCAGTTCGCTCAGTGATGCGATGTGCCCACGCGCATGTGCTTTGCACATGCGCAGTGCGCTTTGCATGTGCTTTGCGCATGCGCAGTGCGCTTTGCACGCGCTTCATGCATGCACAGTGCTTAAAAAATCTTCTGCGCATGCATAGAAGCAAAAACCAAGATGGCGGTGCCTATGGTGCCGCAGAAAGAGCCGGTTCAGGGGCGTGGCAGGCCTGGGTCACTGCCGGTTCTAGCGACCCAGGCCGCCAAGTTACTACCGGTTCTATAGAACCGGTCCGAATCAGGAGGAACCCACCTCTGCTTCTGACCCAGTGGTCTCATTTTGTGCACCACATGTCAGGATTGCTGATGATCATAACCACACATTAATGATGTCACATCCATCTGCAATAAGACCTCATTCATACACAACTTTGTGAAGGATGAGCAAACAGACCTGCTATATTACCAAGATGTGTTTAGTTGATTGTAACAGTGTAGCCTTAAAATATCATCTCCCAAATTTCAGATCTTTCAACAGCCTTCATTCAAAGATGGGAGTAGGAAGCAGGGGCTTGGCATAAATTTTTAAGGACATTGTGGTCTACTCCAGTTTTCCAACATATTAATGAAAAGTTTTGGTGAGTGAGTCCCTAGGTCAGTGATGGTGAACCTTTTTTCCCTCGGGTGCCGAAAGCGCATGTGTGCGCGCTATCACACACACGCGAGTGCCCACAGCTATAATTCAATGCTCCCCGCCCCCCTGCACATGTGCGTGTGACCCCCCCCCATGCCTCGTTTTGGGCATAGCAGGCCTCCCTGAAGCCTCCTGGGACAAAAAAAGGGGCACGGAGGGAGCAGGCCCATTTTTCGCCCTCCCCAGGCTCCAGAGGCTTTCTTGGAGCCTGGGGAGGGCGAAAATGGCCTCCTCCGCCCCCCGGAGGCCCTCCGGAGGCCAAAAACGGCCTCCCAGAGCCTCCACATGAGCTGAAAATCAGCTGGCCGGTGCGCACATGCATGCTGGAACTGAGCTAGGGCAACAGCTCACGTGCCGGCAGATATGGCTCCGCGTGCCACCGTGGCACGCGTGCCATAGGTTCACCATCACTGCCCTAGGTGATTCTCAGCAATGGGAGATTTCCTTGGGAACTTGATGTAATTCCCTAGATCTATAATTGTTTTATCTCTTTGATTTATTAAAACAAACAAACAAAAAAAAACACCTTCTGAGAGATGAGATTCCAGAAGCAATGCCTGCAATACTAGCAGAAGACAAACAATGCATCTGACTGAGCAGGGATACAAGCCCATGTTGTGAGATAGAAAGCTCAATGTGTTTCTGATAGTTTTCATAAATAATTCAGAAGCAAGAGCTTGTCTTCATTCTACCCTGCTGACTCTCCTACTATCCACATAAAACGGGAAGAATAAATGATAGGAAGAGTTAGCTGGTAACAAGAGGACTCATCGGAAAGCCCTATATTCTGGGCATTTCAGAGCATTCTGGGACAGTGGCCCAGAAGAAAGTCCACTTTTCCTTTTTAAAAAGGGGGGCTTTGTCCTTATATATCTGCTACAATTGTTCTTTCTGGCAAACTCCCTTTAACTGAAGAGATGTGAATCATTGGCTTGAGAAGTATAGAGATTTATTTATTTATCATATGGCATATCATACATGGACTGGCAATATGTATTAACATTTCACCTAGATTACTAAAACACAATAAAATATAAAAGTTAAAAAGATCTGTGTTCAAATACTAATGTCTAGGCCATCTAACCATTAAAGTGCAGCATCATTTATATTAAAAATAATAATAATCAGATATTGGTCTGGTATGTGCCCTCAGTTTACAGCTGGTCACGATGTGATCTACAGTTTGACGTGGGACCCTACAGCCAAGGGAAGTATATTATGCTCTATTTTTACACTGAGTCCCAGCAGATGCCATGTGAGGTGCAAATTTTATTCAGGATTGTCCATTGCTGACATAGTAATTCAAAGCCTGGCACCTTTTTTGTGGTGTCATTTATATGTCTACCTATGTCTGGGCATTCAGTGGCCCATTTGTTTTTCCATTGGGAATCGAAGTTAAAGTGTTTGGGCAGATGTTGTGCAAGTACCAGTCTTCTGGTTGATAAATGAGGAAGGTTGGTGTCCATCGGTAGGAGTGAGTTGTTCATAATTTTTCTGTATTCTTTCACTAATGCATCTTGCCTTCGTAGATAAAGATTGAATTGGCACTAAATTACTGGCATTTGCTTACCAATCTTCAAAAGATATATATATCTTTTGAGGGGCCGAAAGGCAAAAGGAAGCAGTATGCTCCCTCCCATATTTGGGTATACCAGGTGATTTAACAGGAAAAAAAAACACATAGATATATCCTCTTCCCTGGAACAAGCTGATAAGGAGAAAGATCCTGTGGCTCAGAGGCTAAAGCATTTGCCTAACAAGGCAAGTGGCCCAGGTTCTAATCCTATAAGGGGTAAGGCTAGCTGATGAGAGCTAAATAGCTTGAAATAGATCTATACTAGTCTCCCTTTATTTATTTATTTATCAGTAAAAATATGTCATATATATATATAATAATATACAATCTAAAGGCTTAACATCCACTTATTCAGCAAGTGTTTGAAATTACAATGGCACTGAACAAGGGGGACTTATGACTGCCCTTATAGCTGTGGATATCACAGCATCTCCAGTTTGGGTGATTTGCAACCAGCTCACAATACAACATCATAGCATCCTGTAGTCATATGATCAGTGTTTGAAACCTTCATTGCTGTCTTTCAACATGCAAAGTCAATGGGGAAGCTGGTAGAAGTCACACAACTGTGTGTTTGTGACCATATGGGATTTGCCTTACAATAGCATCTGGGACTGTTGGAACTGTTGGAACTGCCATTGTAAGATGATGTGGTCACATAATGTCACACCTTACAATCACATCACCTAGTAAGCAAGCACTACCTATATATGCTTTTAAGATTGCCCATTAAATTTTTTAAACATCAGAGATACCACCGTTTTTTTTAATGGATTAATGCAAGAAGTAAGAAGATTGGGCATAAAGGACTCAAGACCAATCTTTCCCCCAAATTCTTATTTTAGTAATATTTCCCCAGAATTCCCCTTGCTGGAGAGCAAACAGCTATAGTAGCCCTTATCACCATGAGCAAACCTTGTAAGATCTGATGGTAAAAAAACCAAACACATTAAGTATTCAATTTCTGCAGTATCCTGTTTATTTATTTCATTTGCAATTTAAGGCTTCATTCTTTAATCCAAGCTAGATTACAAGAGTGGTTTATGAGGCAATTAAAATCTCATAAAATAGGAACCAATAACATAATTTAAAAAGGAATTAAGGCACTGCAGCAGAGAATGTATCAGCAGAAGGCAGAAGTAAAATTAACGGAATGGAAAGGATTTGGACAAATAAAGACAGATTTTCAGTTCAAGTTTTAGTGTATCCTGAAATCTTCCTGAGATGGAAGATCTGGAACAAGGACCCTGCTACTAACAGGCTTTATGACCTTTGTTACCTTTACTGCTGACAATAGACCTTGGCTACTTTCTGCACAGTGAGGTAAGTATGCTTTGCAGAAAACAGTCTTTAAGATATGTCAGTCCTGAACCATTTTAGGACTATATTTTTATTACACAATATCTAGAAATAAACCAGAAGTCAGTGCAGTTGCTTTAAAACTGGACATACATATATTGTCCATCACCAGTCAAATGGCTAACTGCTACGCATTGAAAAGCATATTGTGAATAGTTCTTATCAGTTTACAATTCATTCCATGGAATTCACAAACGGATAATGATAGCCAGGGTATTCAAGGATTTTTTTTTTCTTCATTATATTTAAATAAAACCTAGATAGCTGAAACTGATTATCTGAATTGGTTGAAGTCTGGTGGCCTCAAATTTGAATTGAAATAATCTATTGTTTCTAATCCTAGTTTCCCTAGCAATGAAAAAACATTCTCTCTATTGGCATCATTTTATATATTTGAACACTGATATGTTTCACCTCAATCTATTTCTTTCCAGTCTGAAAATTCCAAGTTCCTTCAGCTTGTTCTTGAGCAAACTCTTGAGTCTCTTTTTCATGTTTGTCACCATCCTTTCTAGAATTGTGACGCCCAGAATCATACCCATTCCTCTAGATGTAGTCTCATCAGTGCATGGTAGAGGAGAATAAGGAATACATCTGTCTTTGATACAATGCTTCTACAGATGCAATCCAGAATGATATTAGCCTTTCTAGCTAATATCCCCATCTGGCTTCAAGATAGATTCCCATGGGATCCCACTGGTAACTGATTTCCAATTTGAGGTATAAGCATCAGTATTGAGTGTGGTTATGCAGTCAGATATGGATTTCCCTTACTTTAGTGCTAATCAAAACATGCTTTAGCAATTGTCAGTGAGATATCTGGTGAAAGACTTTGTTGAAACAGCATTACCCCATCAGCAAAGTAATCATCTTCTCAAGGAGAGGAGATTTGAACTAGTTTTGATAAAGCCATGCTGACTCTTAGCCATTATGCCAGTGTTGTCTTCAATGTGTTTACAAACAGCCTGCCTTATTATCTCCTCCAACATCTTTTCAGCTATGGATGTTAGACTTACTAGCTAATAATTACTGGGATCCTCTCCCCAGCCCCCCTTGAGGAGTGAGGTCATATTTGCTGTTCCTCGATCCTCTGGAATGTCCCCAATTCTCTAGGGAATTCTCCTCAGAGAAAATTGGTAGAGGTCCAAATAATTTGTCACACTCCAATCTCTTGACATCAAGTTTTAAATGTCCAACTAATTTTCATTAGTTTCACTGAAGACAAAGTAGAATCCTGCCACATGGTATGCATGAAGTAGAGCTGCTATATATAATTAGAACCACAGTATTATTGAATGATCCAAGTTCTACAATGGACAATCTGGAAGGATGATATTACTTATTGTAAGGTCAAATTAATCTGCTTATTTCCAAGGATTTATGGATCCATTTAAGGCAGAATCATTTATGGATTAAAACAGAAGTATTTTTCAGATAAGGTTTGCACTCTGCCATTTTGTTATAGTCCTTTTCTGGGAAAGACAAGCAATAAGATGGTCCCTTCAAATATCTTACTTTTTATCCATAGAAACAATGGCTGAACATTATTCAATTCAGATAATGTTTCAGTACATTTCTCCATTATGGCCAAACTGGGAAACTCGTAATGTCATTTCAGAACAAGCCAAAAATAATACATTGATGTGACTCAAGAGAAGTGAAAGGTAAGAGACCACTTCTTAGTCTTACCACATTTTCATCTTCATAAATCATAACAATAAACAGTTATTTTTGGAATTGTGCCATTCCTTGGGTCAAAAATGATATCTATTTTTTTAAATAAACTATTGTTAAACTGTCTGAAACCAAATTAGATTGTTGGATTGTGTGTGGGTGCATGTGTGTTTATACACACATAGACACACATACACACACATTCTTTCACTCCTTTTTCATTTTTATTTCCTCTAGACATCAACATTTCATTAATTCATTAACCATGAGATTTTAGTTTTCACAATATAATTTAACACTAAAGCCTAATAATTACTATAACATTATTTGCCACTAAAACCATGCATTAGAAACAACTTAGAACAAGTTATACAAAGATTAATATGTGAGAAATCAACAAAAATAATATCATGTAATAAGAATTTCATGTTATATCCAGCAGAGAACACTGTTTTAGGGATTTGGATATTGGATATTGGTAAATGAATATTTTGCTACTGGCAATCCAATACACAAAGGTTTAATTTGTGCTACAAAAGTATGATGGGGAGATTACGTGAACAAAAAATTATACCATTTATAACTAAAATAGATGTCTTGTCTGATTAAGTAGTATTTAGGGACAGTAACAAAAAAAAAAGCTTTATAAATATCTACAGAACTACCTTGAGTGTTTGTGCCCTCAATTATCCCATTGAACATTAAAAGTTTTTGCTAGCAGACAACCTCAACATAGTGATCAAAATAATGTGTCAAACCTGACAATGAAAAAGTACAACTGCTCAAAATCGTATTACTGCTTTGCAAATAATCCTTTGCTTCCTTAATAATTTTTCTTTAAAATTTTTACATGTTTAAGAAAAGAAACTAAAAATAACAGTTTGGGAATTGTTTGGTTACTATTAATACTTAAAATGAAGAATGGGAGAAGTTAAATATAATTTCAAGAAATCATAAAGCACGCAGACAGGTTTTTGCCTGAAATGTGACAGTAGCCGTGTTGTTATTGTTGTTGTTATTTCAATTTGTAAAAAGCAAATATATGCTTGTACCTGAGAGCCAGCCTGGAGAGTAGTTAGAGGCTAGAAACTGGGTTAATTCTAGTCATGCCTTGGGCATGAAACCAACCAGGTGAATTTGGGCCAGTCATTTTCTCTTAGCCATAGGAAGGAGGCAATTGCAACTACTTCTAAAAAACCATGCCAAGACAATTGAAGGGATTTGTCCAGGCAGTCACAAAGAATCAGACACAATTGAACGGACACAGAGAGACACATGTACCATACACATGGTGCTATATGCTATGTCATTATCCTTCCAGTCTTCTGACTCCTTGGAATAATTTAATACAGTATTTATTTAAATAGACTCAGTTTTACAAATATAGAAAGGAGTTTGAGTTTTGTTGTGAATATAAGTTACATGGCAATGTGAAGAATCTGAACTAAAAGCAAACTTGTTATGTTTCCTGTCATCACATTATATATATTTTTCCTCAGTTCGGACCGGTTCACCCAAACCAGTAGCGACCCACTGGTGATGTCACGATGACATCACCGAACCGGATCGGTCGGTGCCGGTCCGTGGGCGCCGCCATCTTTTTTTTGAATTTTTTTTGATTTTTTTTTTTGATTTTTTTTCCCTTCTGAGCATTTGCCGAAGCCGAGTTTTGGCACTGTGCATGCGGTCACCCTCTTTTTTTTCGGCTTTTTTTTTTTGCCACGCGGTGCGGGAGGAAGCGAACTAGCAGCGAGGTAAGTTAGAACCCACCCCTGCTTCCAGGGTCCCCACGTGCACCATTTTGGCTCCCAGGGGGCTGAAGGGAGGCTTGCTAGGCCCAAAAGAGGTATGGGGGGCCTTCAAGGGAGAAAGAAAGACTGTTTGGGGATCCCCACGTGCACTGAGTTTGAGTTGAGAGCTTATTGTAAGTGGCTGCTAAGCTATCCTTGCTCAGGCTAAGCTAATCAACAGTGGAGCTCTAAGAATGCCAGATGATCAATGTGCCCCAGGGGGCTGAAGGGAGGCTTGCTAGGCCCAAAAGAGGTATGGGGGGCCTTCAAGGGAGAAAGAAAGACTGTTTGGGGATCCCCACGTGCACTGAGTTTGAGTTGAGAGCTTATTGTAAGTGGCTGCTAAGCTATCCTTGCTCAGACTAAGCTAATCAACGGTGGAGCTCTAAGAATGCCAGATGATCAATGGGCATATTCTCAGTTTCAAAACGTCTGGTTTTTCTTCCTGCTACCAAAGACCTTCTGGGGTTTTTCACAGGGACAGAGGGAGGGAAGGAAGGGTAAACCCTTTTACTCACACTTCATCCTCACTGTTTGGGGATCCCCATGTGCACTGAGCTTGAGTTGCGAGCTTATTGTAAGTAGCTGCTATTTATCCTTGCTCAGGCTAAGCTAATCAACAGTGGAGCTCTAAGAATGCCAGATGATCAATGGGCATGTTCTCAGTTTCAAA
>QLTV01001313.1:222550-254302 GCA_003457575.1 Thermophis baileyi
TGCAAATTTGGTGTGTTCCCCTTCTATTCCCTCATCTATGTCATTTATGAAGATATTGAAGAGTACTGGACCTAAGACGGAGCCTTGTGGTACCCCACTGCTTACTTCTATCCATGTGGACTTAGACCCATTAAGGACTACTCGTTGAGTACAGTTTGTCAGCCAGTTGTGGATCCATCTGGTGGTGAGGTTGTCTATCTCACTTTTCTCTAGCTTATGAAGAAGTAGGTTATGGTCTACTTTGTCGAATGCCTTGCTGAAGTCTAGGTATATTATGTCCACAGTATTTTGTTGGTCTACTAATGTAGTCATGGTGTTGAAGAATGAAATGACCAGTGGCAGTCTGATCTGAAGTTGGGGATGTCATCAATCCCCTGCTTTTCAATCAGCTTGCCCATGAATCCGATAGACCTGGTCAAGTTCCAGAAGGTGAATAATACAAGCAGTGCTAGGGCTGCTACTTGGAATGAACAATGGTGGCCTTGGATCAGATCACACCTGTAAAGAATCTTTATGCCCATGGATTCCAGAAAATTCCTTAGTTTTCAGAGGAGATATGAAATGAAGTAAGAGATGCCTAAGCATTGCTGTAGAAAGAGTGAATCTGACTGAGCATAGGTAAGAGCCAATATTAAGGATTACCTTGTGGTGATAAAGGTAGCAAATACACTTTATCCATCCTTATTTGGATAAAGTTTGTACAGTTTGTGCCTGGCAATCTTGTTTCAGTTGACTCAGTCCTTCTTCAATAAGGAAGGGCCAAGGGAGCCCTTAATGGATTCTTATAAGAAATTAAAAATGAAGGAGAAGAATTGTGTGCATCTATTAAAAAAAGTACTGACAGTTCTCTCTTGAATATGCATATTCTGCTATTTAATTCAATGAAAATATTTATATGACTGATTGAGCCTAGACTTGGTTGTGGCCCAGCTCAGAAGTAGATAATTATTGCTCATTTTTAGGTAGGGATAAAAAGCTGTTTGAAACTGAATGCAAGACTAATGGGCCAGTTTACATACTAATAGAATAGAATAGAATAGAATAGAATAGAATAGAATACAAGTGTGAATGGACACACAAGGAATTTGTCTTGGGGCATATGCTCTCAGTGTACATAAAAGAAAAGATGAGTTCGTCAAGAATCACAAGGTACAACACTTAATGATAGTCCGGGTACACATAAGCAATCAAATCATAGTAGGAACCAGTCAATATAAATTGTAAGGACACAAGCAACAAAGTTACAAAGCAACAACTTCTGGAGGCAAGTCGTTCCACCGATTCCCTGTTCTCGTTGGCGGAAAATTTCTCCTTAGTTCTAGGTTGCTTCTCTCCTTGATTAGTTTCCATCCGTTTCTTCTTGTCCTGCCCTCAGGTGCTTTGGAGAATAGCTTGACTCCCTCTTCTATTCTTGTAAAGTGTTCTTCTGTTTCTCTTGCTGTGGTGCACAACTAAAGATGAGAGAGGAGGAGATTAGATAACCAAGTCAGAGGTCAGGGAGAGAAAAAAATGGCTTCCTTATTGGGTGATGTGGTGCTCTATATTCAATGTCAGTGGAGGGCCTCCCTCAATTTTTAGCACCCATAATTCACATTTATTCAACCAGCAGGCTATTTGAACATGAGATGATGTGTTCAATGTATCTGGTGGTCATTATCCTAGTTTTCACATACATCAGATTAAGATAGTAGAATCATTCCAAGAATTGATGGGACCTCAGTATTCCTCTGCATAATAAAGTACTTGTAAACTGGAGGCAAATTGGAGCAGCCTAGCAGATATTACATTTTTACTGAGTAAAAATAGGCACCTTTCACCTATAATTGCCTGGTCAACTAGGTTTATTTTGCAGACATTGGATTTGTACACTACAGAACTACAGTGTAGGACCAATGATATCATTTCTTTGGAGAACTGATTTATCATAAACAAAATCAGTCATATAATACCGTGGAATGGGTATTTGCTCACAGACCAGAACAAAGAAAAAAATAGACAAGAAAACTGACAAAAGGAACGTAATTTGTGTATGAGCTATGCCTATTTCTGAGGGGCAATTGAAACAAATCCCAATTCAAGACCAACAAAGGGGAACTAATTGGCATTCCAGAAGCTTGTGTAGCATCCAATTGCAAGGATAATTAAATTACTTTCTATTTTTGTCTGTTTAACAAAAGAAGGTGTGTCAGAGAAAGGCCCCCTTTTCCCCCTCCTTGTTACAACCTCTTTGTGTTAAGGACATCCTGCTTTACTGCATTTTCTCTGACAAAACTGCCTCAGTGTTTTTCCTTGATTTTCCCAATGGATTGTTTACTTATTGGAATTGAAGTGGCTTGCTTTTCAAGGAAGCCCTGGGTTTCTAATAAATATGTAAATAATACATTTCTCAGCTGTTGCCTACAGCAGCACTCTACTTGTGCATTCCCCTCTGCAACAGTTAGTCTGCTGTGAACACACACTTGTTTTAGTTGAAAGAAGTGTACGTGGTCCCAGCAGAGCTGTAGGATGAAATCATCATACTTAACTGGGTTTATGGCTGCTTTTCACCAACATCTGTATTTAAAGCAGCTTTCTTGAACTTGGTTGACTATTTGGAGAGAAAGAGGAGGAAAAAGGCACATTGAGTTTTTTCCAGCACTAAGAGAATGACACATTATGGTCTAATTACTATATGTTTGCATGCTTATCAGTGTGTTCAAAGCAAAGGAGATACCACAAATGCCATAAGCTTCATAGCTTTTTAGCACCATGAAGAACGAAGTATTTATTTTATTTTATTTATTTATTAAATTTTTATGCCACCCATCTCACTATTGAAGTTGAACTCTGGCTGGACTTAGAATGTTGACCAAGTAACAATGGACAGTAATGATGGATTTGTTGCAGTGTAATATTTGTTGCTCATTGTTCTAACACTGATTCAAATGGCAGCTGACTGATAAAAGAAACAATAATCTGATAGATCACGGGTATCAAACTCGCAGCGTCACGTTGCCATCACGTGATATATCATGAGTTTTGCCCCTTCACAGAGCTGGGGTGGGTGTGACCTACGTGTGATGCATCCGGCCCACGGGCCACCAGTTTGACACCCCTGTGATAGATGAAGCATCATCTTCATACTAAGGGAGTTGGGAGTGGGGGGCACCGTGTTACGGTGGTTCTCCTCCTATCTCTCTGGTCGGTCACAGTCGGTGTTGGCAGGAGGATAGAGGTCGAACCCTAGACCCCTCGTCTGCGGGGTGCCTCAGGGCTCGGTCCTCTCTGCCCTCTTATTTAACATCTACATGAAACCGCTGGGTGAGATCATCTGACAATGCGGGGTGAGGTATCAGCAATATGCTGATGATACCCAGTTGTACATCTCCACCCCACGTCAGTTCAGTGAAGCGGTGGACGTGATGTGCCGGTGCCTGGAGGCTGTGAGGGTCTGGATGGGGGCGAACAGGCTCAGTCTTAACCCAGACAAGACCGAGTGGCTATAGGTATTGCCTCCCAAAGACTATGTCGACTGTCCATCCTTGGTTCTGGGGGGGGAAACTGTCCCCCTCAGAACGGGCTCGCAATTTGGGTGTCCTCCTAGGCACAATTCAAGGTGTTGGTTATTACCTTTAAAGCCCTATATGGCTCTATACGGTCTCATCTTCGAGACCGCCTCCTGCCACATAGCTCCCAGCGACAGGTAAGATCCCACAGGGTTGGGCTCCTCCAGGTCCCGTCAGCTAAACAGTGCCGGCTGGCGGGCCCGTGGGGGAGGGCCTTCTCTGTGGCTGCCCCGGCCCTCTGGAACCAGTTACCTCCTGAGATCTGGACCACCCCAACCCTGCTGGTCTTCCAGAAAGCGGTGAAGACCTGGCTCTTCCGGCAGGCTTGGGGCCATTGATGTCGCCTCTGTAATTGGCGAGATCCGGCCATGAAACGGTGTGTATGAGTTTTTAACTGTTTTTAAATGTTTTTATTATGTTTTCTTTTAATAGTTTTTTATATTGTTGTGAGCCGCCCAGAGTCCCTTGGGAGTTGGGCGGCATACAAATTTAATAAATAATAATAATAATAATAATAATATATAGCTGCCAGAAAGAAGCAGTGCCAACAAAACTAAAGCATTTATGTTTCAGATATTTAAATTTTAGTATCAGATACAAAATGAGAACTTGAATGTTGGAAGGGTATTCCTTTTTCACATTTTTACATGTTGAATATTATAATTGAATTCCTTTTATTCCAAAATAAGTATTTTATTTTAATCTGCATTCAACCAAGCTGGAAATAGAAACACTAAAAGTTGAGTGCAAACACAAATTACAAATGATTTCTCATACTAGGAATATACAAAGCTAGAATTAAATTTTACTCTCTCTCTCTTTTATATAATTTAATTTTAGATTTGTCTGGGGCCACATTAAATAAAACAGGTAGCAGGCAAGCATTTTTGTTTGTTTAATCATCAGAAATAATAGCATTGTTATTTTGCCTTATAAAATGCAAGGGTTTCATTGTTTCTCAGAAAAATAACTAAATCTGCTCAAACAAGCACACACATGAGTGGGAAAATATTCTGTACTTGTGGTGCTTTATCAACAAAATAGCCTGCTAAGTTTCTTGGCCTTTGGTGATTATTTTCTCCAAGAAGCTGTCAGAAGAGGCTGATTAATTACTCTAATAATCATAATTTTTCCTAATAATAAAATCCTTTTTCTCATTTGTTATGTACATTGCAGGTAGGTGACAATGGCAATTACTCTCTGGAAATACTTCTGTATTATCTTTCCTAATCCAGTCTGGGCTGACATTTTTGAGAGAGAGAAAAGAAGAAAAAAGATTTTGTGTTTCTTTTATGAGAATGATGACATTTAAATATGCAAAGAGTGTCAAAGGATACTCTCTGGATGCTTTCTTGCACCCTGATTTATGAGCTGTGGCTATTGTGTTTGCCATCAAAGAATGAGAAAGGTCATTAGACAAAGAGGCTTCCATTACAGGGGTCCTCTTGCAGCTTTCATGTTATGATATTTTAATTTTTGCTGGAATGTGAAAACGGTGGTTTGCATGATCAGGCATATTCTGTTGCCATTTTTTCCTCTCTCTGAGTGCTTAGAATTTAATGTCAATGTGGTAAGTCTAATTACATATTCATTCTAACTAGGAGTTAAATAGCCAGAAGACCTATTCACAAAGCTACATTTTAATGGGAAATGGCATATCTGAGTGTTTTCCTGAACCAGGCTGAACATGGGTATAATATAAGCAGTATAAGCAGTGGTGAAATCTAAAAATTTTCCCTACCAGTTCTGTGGGTGTGGCTTATTTTGTGGGCATGGCTTGGAGGTCAGGTGGGCATGACTTCAGGTGGGCATGGCTTGGTGGTCAGGTGACTCATTGGGCGTGCTTGGGGGTCATGTGACCAGGTGGGTGTGGCTTGGCAGTCAGGTGACTGGGTGGGCGTGGCCAAGTCGACGTCACTTTTTTGCCCTTTTTTGACCTACAAAAAGAAAATATACCAATTATTTCATGCAATTAATACTTAAATAAGATTAAACAAAGTACACAAAACAATAAGAGGTACACAAATACTTACATAAGAGCAATAAAAGTGTTGTCTTCGACGTCGCTTCTTTGCACCAATGATAATAACGACCTACAAAAAGAAGATATACCATGATATACAAATTTAACCATTTAATACTTAAATAAGAATAAAAGAAGTACACAAAACAATAAAAGAGGTACACAAATACTTACATAAAAGTGTTAGTCATCTTTAGCTTTAACTTTAAGTTGTTTAAGATATTTCCAGCTAGGGTTCAGTGGCACTCTCCCCACTTCCACTTTTCTTGACCTTGATGCACGGATCATTGGCTGAGCGATAGTGTTCTCTGAACCACCTTCTCACTGCAGGGGTAGGGTCCCATTTTGAAAGAGGTAGGCCAGTAACACTGATGATCATGAGGTTGGTTAAATTGGAAACGGTTAGGCGACTTCTGCTCTCTGAACATATGAAGTTCATTTTCGAAAAACCCATTTCTGCTTCTGCAGAACTTACAGCAATTGTTCTGACAATATCTTTTGCTTTTTTAATACTGTCAGGAATTGCATACCTCTTTGAATCTTTTAACACATTCTCCACAAAATCTCTATAGTTGTTGATGTTAATGTTGTAATTGAAAATGTCACCAAATGTGCACAGATGTTCGGATCATCGGCTGAGCGATGTTCTTTGAGCCACCTGCTCACTGCAGGAGCAGGGTCCCATTTTGAAAGAGGTAGTCCAGTAACGCTGATGGTCATGAGGTTTGTTAAATTGGAAACGGTTAGGCGGCTTCTGCTCTCTGAACGTATGAAGTTCATTTTTGAAAAAACCCTTTCCGCTTCTGCAGAGCTTACAGCAATTGTTCTGACAATATTTTTTGCTGTTTTAATGCTGTCAGGAATTGCATACCTCTTTGAATCTTTTAACACATTCTCCACAAAATCTCTATAGTCGTTGATGTTAATCTTGTACTTGAAAATGTCACCAAATGTGCGCAGTTGTTCTTCAGCTGCTGCCCATGGAACGACTACTTCCGCAAAATCCCAGTACTCTGGCACCAAAAAATGTAGAAATTGCAATTTATTTGTGGTGTCTTGCAATTGGCTACCTATTTTTAAATGTTCACAGTCCATCAGTCGTTTCTGCAAATTTGTTATGATGCTTCCTAAAAGTCTTTCCCGATGAAGTCCAACAAATCGATGATTTTCTACAAAGTTTATATTTTTGAAGGCTTCTGAATTAATTTGCCTGTCAACTCTCCCGAACCGGTCCGAACCGGTAGCATTTCACCCCTGAGTATAAGTATCCACAGAATAAAGAATCATGTGCCAGTGCAACAGATGTTCTTTGGACAATTATTTCAGTGCTCAATAAACGTAGAGATTTTTCATGAATACACTGAAAACCGAGGGTGTATGGGTCATACGTACTGCATATAATGTGGAAGCACATCTGTTAAAAAACTTAAATGTGCTGAATTTGAATTCTGAGTCCCCTAATAGAAGTGGGCTGATTTGAATAAATTGACTTCTCTAAAATGAAACAAGTGTATTCCAATTTATTCTCACCTAAACTGGGATATTTTTGAAATATAGGGGCTAACACAGATATACCGTTATAAAATACAGTGAAAGAGATAGCAGCCCTCCATACTCCATAGCAAGCAAGAATTGGAATATTGCTGTAAAGGCTTCTGCCTGTTGAATGAGTAGCTGCTCTGAGATTCCTAACCCACAAAACTATATGGAGTTCCATCAGTCCTTCTAATGTGAGGTGGGCTTTCTTGATTGATGGCATAGACGGGGGAGTATCTCATTTGGGCAAATCCAGTGCTTTCTGCAAATTGTTGTTTGCTTGTTTCTTAAATTTTGTTGGGAATCTAAATACCAGTTCCACCCTTCAACACAGCCAGGGTGTATTGATGGTGGGAGAAGAAAAAAAAATGGCTTGCTAAGACTTTTTCTTTTGTTTAATGCAAAGCCTTATCAATAAGACAAGAACATGCATGGGAGATGAGTCAACTTGGTGCCTCACAGATATTTTCACTGAATTTCCATCCAACATATTCCTAGCCAAACTACTGATCAAGGACTATGAGAATAGTAATTCACAATATCTGAATAGCTTGCATGGACATCTGCAGGGGTATGTAGAAAATTGTGCATGATGATATCATCACACCAATGCTGCAATTAATCAACTTGCAGTAGATGTCAGGATGTAACTGTGTAAGGTCAGTATAAATATGATGTTACTAAAGATATATCAATATTGTGTTATTATTGCAGCTAACTAAGGTGTTACTGGTTTTATATTCCCTATACCAGTATGGAGGTATATCTATAGCAGAGGTGGTATTCAGCAGGTTCTGACCAGTTCTGGAGAACCGGTAGCAGAAATTTTGAGTAGTTCGGAGAACCGGTAAATACCACCTCTGACTGGCTCCGCCCCCATCTATTCTCTGCCTCCCGAGTCCCAGCTGATCGGGAGGAGTAACCTTCCCCTGAAGTGGGGTGGGAATGGAGATTTTACAGTATCCTTCCCCTGCCACACCCACCAAGCCACGCCCACCAAGCCACACCATGCCCACCAAGTCACGCCCACAGAACCGGTAGCAAAAAATGTTGAATCCCACCACTGATCTATAGATAATTCCTATGTTCCCAAGCATGTCTGACCTCAGTCACTCAGTTCCTGATTTCAGCACAGTGAGCATCAAAGACTGAAAAGGCATTTGGGTCATACACATTCTGATTTGTTCATACATTACATTCCAGCAAGTTGATTGAAGAGTTAGTAGCATCACTTCACATAAGATACTAAGTTTGGTTAATGTTAATCTTGGTTCAATTTCTGGTGATTTTTTTGTGAAAACATAGATCATTTGCTTGACTTCTTGTGTAGTATATGATTCCAATACATTGTTTCAAACTAGCATGTTGTGTGAGTATAGCCATTGTGATTCTGTTTCTGATATGAGTAATCTGTGATCATACAGGGAGATATGTTTGCTTTCCAGGGAATCCAAATAGAACTTTCCCCTCAATTTTACCACCTACTGAGACCAACATTTATTGTGTAGCATCCTACAAGTTCATCATGTGAAATTTGAACAAATGCAGGGAGTGATGCATATAACAAGACAAGGGTTTTCACATGCAAGGGTTGGAATGATCCCAGCAAAGAATGAAGCTAGGATCATTTTTTTTCCTTATGGAAAAATTTGTAAGTAATTTCAGCCAAACATAACTTACCTATCTCCTAAGACCTTCATGCTTAATATATGTAGCTCTCATGTGTACTATGCATTGCCCCTTAGTTTCCAGTGATGCAGCCACATTTGATTATAGTTGATTCTCGTTAAATATATTTGTTGTGTATATTAACATATTAACAGGTTACTGATCCACTGGAAAGAAAAAGGATTTCATTAGTCAGAAGAAAAGATGCTTCAGAGTGTTTACTACTTGGTTGATCATCTTTTTTGCAACGTGGTCATGTCAGCTTCTGCCAGTCCATTGTTTTAAAGCAGTATGCTTTGTATTCAAATCATTTCAGCTCAGTCACATGTGCACCGAAGAGATTGTGATAATGGATCAATAGATGATTCCTCTCTGAAATTAATTGTAGATTAGAAAGTGGAATGGGTGAGAGGAATAACAATTTTGTCTGAAATTGGATAAAGAATGGATTTATCTAAACCCCAAATCAAATCAGGCCATTTTTAAGAAATGCTGTGACTCATGAAGGTCAGGTTCAATTCTTTCCAAATCTATTTGACTGATTTGGCATTTTGTAGGGCTGAACAAAAAGGGATCCTGTAGTTGCAAATATTGCAAATTTGCTATCCCTCACTCCATATTTGAACAATGCCAGAGTGAGATGATGTTTAAAGGAGAAAATCTGATAAATCTGCCCTTTTTATAGTCTATAATTCCTTGTTAGATTTTACCCTCTTTATAAGTGTCAGCTACAAAGCACAACATTTGGACATTTTATAATTCAATTAATTGCCAGGCCTTGGGTTAGACATAGCTATAATTCTGAATTATCCAGATATTTAACATCTTATTCAGAAATCTCTATCACATATAGATTAGCTATTTTACTTCTGAAGTCATATATATGTAGTATATCTGCCAACTGCAGAATATAGAATTTATACACAAAACCCTAGTCACATTGATTCATTTATTACAAGATTTAAATTTTAGGCCTTTTTAGACCATTAGCAACTTGGCCATTCTCTTCATGCCCTTCTGATTGACAGGCACCTGCTGAGGACTGGCATTATGGTTCTATCTGGCTTGAGAAAGCCTGGTTCATCCCTTACCAACATCACTTCTGGCATAAATTGGTCTAATACATTTGCTGACAAATCTATAATTCTGGATCACCATGTTAATTGACTGAGATATTGGAAAATGGCAAATCTGTTCTTATCAATGCAAATACTCGTCTGTAGTCCAATGTTACTTCAAGTCTCAGAACATGAAAAATTCCAAGGGGTAAAATATCACCATATAATCAAGAAGCTATAGTTTGGTAATCATATTTGTGTGAGAGTGTTCATCCATGCAGTCTAAGCTAAAAAACCAATCCCTTTCATTGTATTGGAGAGATTGGATTGGGGAAAAAATAAAAATCACAAAATGAATGCCTAATTTCTGCCTTCAAAACAACAGGAACACTCAAAACAGTGCAACTCTAAATGGTCAAGTGTTTATAATGAGTACAAGATGTGCAGGTTTAATTTGTAACTTGGAATGTGTCCCCAGCCCACACCAATACATTTGCAGCCTTAGATAGCAGAAGGCAACTGATAAGCAATTAGGATTAGTGGGTCACAATCTTCTATTATACCTTACAGTCAGGTTTGAGTAAGTTTGGGTGCCTCTCTTTTCCAGTGCTTTTTTCATTCTGAAATCTCTGCAACTTCTTGGGAGTAAGTTTCCCTTGTGCTGACTATGTGATTCAACTTTTGTCAACACCCCTGAGGGACCAGCAGTGATACCTTTGCAAGAGAACTCTCTTTCCTAAGAATCTCCCAGGAGCAAAAGCTCATGAACATGAGTCTAGTAAGGAACAAACTATATGGTCTGTGAAATGCTTTCTGTGCTGCAGGCTTTCTAATTATATTTTGAGCTAAATATAAGCATCTGGTGGACTGATCCAAATAAGGGACCATGATGCATGGACAGGAGTGATTTAATCCTTCTTCTCAGTTTCATTCTTGTTCCAAAGGCATGGCTTTTTTTAAAAAAAAATTGCATTGCTGCTAAGAGATCTGTTTTTAAATGTTTATATCCACTTATGTGTCTTGATGATAGTGGGATTTTTATTTTAAAAATATAAAAGGCTCCTTCTACATGGTTTACAATGTATAACAATATCTCCATCATGGATAATATGGGAAGAATCCATGTCATACAGATGATGATGATGATGATGATGATGATGATGATGATGAAGGAAGAAGAAGAAGAAGAAGAAGAAGAAGAAGAAGAAGAAGAAGAAGAAGAAGAAGAAGAAGAAGAAGAAGAAGAAGAAAGAAGAAGAAGTAAGAGAAGAAGAAGAAGAAGAACACGAAGAAGAAGAAAAAGAAAAAGAAGAAGAAATATGTATCTTAGCATTCTGTTCAGAAGCCACAAGAATATGTTTGCACGGATAATAGAAGGGGATTGTGTTTTAAAAGATTCATAATTTATTAACAAAAATCAACAAAATATGAGTAACCAAAACTTTTTTCCCATAGCAATCTTTGTTCCAAATAAGAAAAATGAATTATAAATAAGGTACATTCAAGCAAATTTCATTTTACAACTTATTTCTATGGAACATCTTTCCAGCATTTGGATTTTTGATGGAAGGATATTAAAAGAACAGGGAGCAGCTGAAATTGTTATATACATGCTTCACAGCAATATTGCATCACATTATTTGGATTTGCAAATTTGGCATATTACTTGATCTATCAGTGAAATATATTACTAGAATCCATCTATGTTAGTGCTTTTTTCTGTGTAAACTGCTCACAACCCAAATTTAATTCTGATAAATTTCAGTGTGACTCATGAGCAGCTGCAGAGAAAATTAAGAAAATATAAAGATGGAAAAAATGTAAGTGAAGAATAGGATTGATGCAGACAGTCAACAGAAATTCATCTCAAAAAATCCTTAAATTCTTTCTTTCTTTCTTTCTTTCTTTCTTTCTTTCTTTCTTTCTTTCTTTCTTTCTTTCTTTCTTTCTTTCTTTCTTTCTTTCTTTCTTTTTTCCTTCCTTCCTTCCTTCCTTCTTTCTTTCTTTCTTTCTTTCTTTCTTTCTTTCGATCTGGTATGTCTGCAACATGTAGAACTCAAATGAAATGGTGTTAACATAACATTCCAGAATTTATTTGAGGAAATTGTTGTAAATATATTGACTGTTAAGTTTTGAAATCCTTAAACCACATTCACTTACCATTCAAAAGTGATGATAAAAAAAACTAAGAAGGAAACAAAAAGATCAGAACACATCCTCTCCAACAGCCAAAACCCAGATAAATATGGATTAACACCGGGCAAAAAATAAAGCAGGAAACAATATCCTAACCAAGGAACTCTCAAGGAGAAAATCACATCTCCAACACTAGAAGGGCAAGCTACTGTATATAAAAAGGAAGCAAACCCAACACACACTAGCACTGATAATATTGTTTAGTTGTCTAATAAAATGTCTGCAGACAAACAATTAAGTTCAGAGAGCTTCAAGGACTCCACAATTCAATTCAACCAGAAGCTTTATATATTCTCTTTATATATTGGTTATATATCCATATAGCACAATGAACCTGTTCAATTTCTAGTAGCTGCATGACTACAATTGCTTAGTTTTAACGAGTATATTGTTTGATTTTGTTTGCTGTTGATGTAAAACAATGGATCTGTTTGCAATTTAATTTATTGTGTAAATTAACCAAAATTAATTAAGAAACTGGGAATAAAACAGTCACTCTATACATCCCTAAACACAATCCTCTTGTCTCACTCAAATCTTTTGTCAGACTTTACAGAGAAAGGTAATGGGAATGAACACCATCTGAAATACATATTTTAGATAGTACCTCTCAGTAAAGATAGGCAATCGGTCCACAAGATGCAGTACTGCTGGTTTGTAATGTCATGAAAGCATTTATACCCAATGCTAACAACCTCATGCCCTTTGTGTTAATGCTGGACATAAAAGTTCTCCTGCATCTTTTTTTCACTATTTCTCAATTAATTTGATGAAAGAGAACTTCAGAGGAATTCTCATGAATGGGAAGTAACCTTCTGGCGCATAATTATTTTTTGGTGATCATATGGTGTGTGTACATGTCCTGATTTTCACTTTCCAGAGGCCTGGGTCCAGCAATCTCCTCTGTTATCCCATGCAAGTTCCCATGGGAATAAATAAGCATAAGTTCGAGGAAATTTTATCCTGCCCAACTGTGTCAATGTGCTGGAAGAAAAAATTTAGGTAGCCAATAATAGACTAAAATATTCCCAGTATAGGAATAAAATTTTCCCAGTATGGGCTGTTTTTGAGTATGCAAAATGGAGTGGACAATAGGTAATCAGTGAGAAGAAGGCATGAATGGTAGCCCATTTAAATGCAATTGTGTCTATCAATAGGAAAACTCTGATGTATCAGCCAGAAATCTGTCACCAGAATATGTTAATCAGTCAGTCTTTTTTGGTCTCAAAATCAGATCTCTAAATTGTCTGTCTTCTTGAGATCCATGCTGGGCAGTTGTTTCCTTCTTACAATCTCCATCAGCACAAGTAATTTCTTTGTGCCTGGTATATTTGCCACATGATGCTTCCCGCAACAGGCAAACTATTAAACTGGCACATTTGTTGGCAGCAGCCCTGGGAATAATCTTTTCGGGCATTTTCAAAACCACATGGTGCATATTGTACTGGGAGGGGTATTTCTTTTTACTCTAAAGTTCAAGAAAAATGATAGCAGAAAAGTAAATGAGCCAGCAAATTGTTATCTCAACAAGGGTGCTACAAGGTGACATTTCACAAAAGCCCCATTTTGAATCAAATGTGACCTTTTAATGTTGCAGTGACCCAATACAAATTATTAAGACACACTTACAACTAGCAAACATTCTACCCAGAGTCGCATCTTACTGGCCAGACCAATCTAATTTATAGATTTCTTGGAGACTTCCCATAAAGCAACGTCATCATCTGAAAATGCCTGGCTCACAAAAACCTTAAAAGAAAAAAAAAAGGATTAGCATTGATTTTCAGCATTCAGACATTTTCCAAAAGCCAAGTCCCATCAGCAACATTTTTATTTCTAAAAGATCTTATTTATTGGAGCAAGTCAGAATCAGTAATTCATCAGATAAATGATGCATAAGAATAACTAATAAATTAATAGCCCGTTCATTGGGAATACAGTCTGCTGACACAACCTATTTAGCAATAGAATGCTTTAAAACAAACTGCATTTGAACTACCTCACTGGTATAGAAAGGACCTTATGGGCACATCTCATTGAGCTTAAAACAGTCAAAACACACAGTAACAAAATACAAAATAAAACCAGATACTCATATGTTTCAGATGCTCTGCATAAGCCCCTGGTGATTTGTATGTGCATGAAAAACAGGAAACATATACTTGATGCTTGCGTTATAATACATTACAGGAGGCAGGGAGATAAATCGTAACAGTCAAATCTTTTTTCATGCTCAAACCACATGATGTTCCCAGTAACAACTGGATGAATAAAATAAATTATCATGCATTTCTTTCATATGTCAGAATCCATTCCTGCATATTTCTCAATTTCCTCTTCTCTCTAATCTCTCCTGTTAAAACAAACACCTCATTGCATAAATACTTGGTCTCAAAACATACTGCAGGCTTTTTAGAAATGACAGGATCTAGCAAGATATCTATTTCGCCATTCAACATAAGGATAAAGTGAAAATTATCAAAGCAACGATTTTGGATATGCTGTCAGGTCTATGGACAAGTAACTGGGTGGTGAAATCAATCAAATGCAACATCAACCTAAATATGCTTTGTTATTTTGCAGTTTGTGTACGGCAATATCTTGCACAAGTTGTGATTTACCCAGCAGGAAAATAAAGTAGCGGATGACAAATTAGCTGCTGCTGCTTTACTGCCCATCACTGCCAACAAATAATTTTACTATGATTCACTCAGTCCTCTACAAAATAAAGACTCAAATAATTTATCTCTGTCATCTTTCAAGTAAACACTTCCTTATGAAGTTGATCTCCTGTCAGAATTTATCTTTAGATGGTGCAAACAAAACTGTTTAAGTTACAGCCTGAAAAAAAAAGTTTATAAAAATATATTATCCACCTGTTTGATGGCTTCAAAAAATGGCTTCAAAAATTAGTGGTCTAAGTCAGAACAATACATAGAAATTGGACATCTTTTTTTTTTTAGGAGGGTAGAGAGGCATTATTAAAACATTCTGAAACTGTATAAGTTTACATACTCACATCTTTTTTTCTCTGCCTTTTAGCATTGATAAAACTAAAGAAAGGGAACTACAAGCTAGATATCCTTCGGGATATCAGAGTCCTTCGGGAGTTGGGCGGCATATAAATTTTATAAAATAAATAAAATAAAATATGCTAGCAAATGTACTCTTGACATGCACTGATAAACTTTAAGTAGTGACTAATTAGAGGGCCATTCAGAAACTCCATTTAATTATATAAATGTGAATGATAGACTAATAAGATTTGTTCTCTGATCAAGCCTCTTAAAATAAAGGAGGGTTAAAAATTGTTGTAAACCTTTGGTGATTATAATGTGGAGTCAGTTCAATAGCTTGATTTTTTAATATGCTCAGTGTTTACATATGTCTGAATTCTTACAATATTTCATAAATAAAGAGATAATAAAAAGAATGAGATTTATTGATCCTGTAAAGTGCAAACAAGATAGATTCTTCCTTATGGGGAAGTTTTATGTGGGAAATTTGTTATCTTTCCTCAGCAAATTTTGAGGTATCAATTTCATATTGAGGGGATTTGAATTTGGTGAATTTGAATTACTGATGCAGTATGTACTAGTATGAATTAGTGATATTAGTTTCAGAAGAAAAGTTAACCTTATTCCCAGGATAACTTTGTGGCTACATGTGCCTTTTCAATGAGCAAAGAATGTATTTTCACTTTGCTCTGTATAACTAGCTCACTATTTGGAGCTAAGCAGAGCCAAGCAGGTTCAAGCTGTTGGAAGAGACAGCAGGTAATTTTCCAACAAGGCCAGAATTTGAGGACATAGATTGCTAAACAAGGACAAATGATTTAAGAGTTCAGCTCCACAGAGGGACAGTCTAACCATCGAATGACCTCCTTTAGGGCCCCATGCCTTTCCCAGTGGGGTTTTGTTTATGAGACTGGGTTCGTGTCATAAGCAAGTGTGGTTTGGACTCTCTGTTCTACAACTAGATGTCATCAGATTTCTGCCCTTTCTTCAAGCACAGAGTGTCAAGGATAGGAATTTCGTATTTTCAGTCTTGTAACCTTAAATATGATTAGTGTTGTAAATGCAAAGAGTGCCCGATTGATTTCTTTCTTCCAATCAAAGAGTCTTTATCCTACTTAGGGAGGCAACAAGTGTCACTTTTAACAATTGAAATTTGTATTTTCAAATTCATGATTTAAATCATGATTTAAAATTCTGCCAATCTCTAAGAACATAACGTGGACCAATGAGGTCTACATCTCAACCATATCGATTTCCACCTCCTTTCTTAAAAATTATAAAAAAGTTATTTCTCTGTACACTACTCACAAGATTCTGAATCCAGACCTCAATGCCACTGCTGAGCCCTAGTAAAGAGAATCATGATAGAATGGAGAAGTGCAACTTCTGAGTAAAATTATAATATTGAATTGTGGATATTTAATACTGAGGACAAATAATAAGATGATCATCACTTACAGTTTCTCACTATGGCATTTGAGAACATGTGGTACAGGTATTAGAAACTTAAATCACAAGCACATTGGCCTTACTGTGATCTAGCAAGGCACCACATTTTTTTTCATACACAGGAAAGAATGTCTGTTTTGTTTATTTTTGTCTAATACTAAAATCAATCATGCATGTTTTGATAACATATATTCTGAGTACATTTGTTCATGTATGATGCACTTCGTGGGATGTTAACATAATGAATGACTATTTTGGCTTTAACAAGCATGGTATCAAGATCAATATCACAATAATTTCAACTGGCTATATGTTTTTGCTAGCAATATCTTCTGTTAGATGCTTTCGGTTACAAAGCAATTGTAACAGATATCACAAGACTTTTCACACATAACTTTATGAATTAGATTTGGATAACATTCCTTGTACAATAATACATATAGAATTTCAGTAACTATAAAATATTTCTCTCATGTTCAGCAGTAGATGAAATGTAAAGATTTATTTGGGAATTGGAGATGTAAGCACAATCAAAATTCCTTGCATAAAATTGTCATTTTCTGCCACAGTTTAGAAAACGGGTAGAAACATTCAGTGAGTTATAAAATATTTTGCCTCAGAGCCATGGAAAAGAAGTTTGTGTTATGCTAATACAGTTCATTTGGTGTGGTGGGAAGTTCTCTATCCATATTATTAAAGCATAATTTATTGATTTTGATATTTTGACCAAGAAAAATCATAATGTCTCGCCAGCCTTCATTAAATATACATTTGAGAATAGTGTCTGTGTATTTTTGCAATATAAAATAAGGATTTAATATATATGCAGTACAGTGAGTTCTAATAATATTTCTTTAAGCAAAATCAGTGATTATAGTGTGTGTGTGTGTTTATGTGTATAACACACACAGCAGATGCTCTGCAAGTTAATGCAAATAATAAAGTGTTAGGACAAAACCAGTCATAGTATAAAAGTTTCATAAATAAAATAAGACCAGGATATTGAATGTTCAAGATTTTCCCTGATCTTCCCTACAAGTGAAAGAGTTCTTCAAGCCAAACTGGACAAGCATAAGTACAACTTCTCTATTCTATTCATGAAAGCAATTTCTGCATGACCCTGAAAGAAACAATGCTACTGTTTTAAGAGTTTGGTCATTGAAGCTTCCTTAAAACAGTAGCAGCTTTTGTGCAAGGTTTTGCAAAGGTACCTCTGTGTGATAATGGCATGAAATCCAAAATATTGCTTCTGAATCTCTTTTGGAAGCAGAAATAGCCCTAATATCAGTTCAGGGAGGGTGGAGGAATAGATTATAATTGGCTAATGCTTTCTTCAGGAATTCACTAATAATATTTTCTGGTTTACTTATCACAAGCAACATTAAAAACTGAAGTCTGGCTGCAGTACTTGTATTTCTATGAAACATCTGAACTTTAAATGAGAGGAACATCAATAAAATGATGGAATTTAGAATATGATCAAGTGGCAACAAGCTTCAATTAAAAGTTGCACACACTCTGATGACTTACAGAAACATTATATTAATTGTCAGTTGTTAGCTTCCTTTGCATTCTAGGAAACAAATATGGGAACATCAGACATACAAACATCAGAGAATTCAACAATCCCAACAGCAAGTAACCTAGCATCCCTGACAACAAAAGTGACTCAGGTATGTTTTGCTGAGGTGAACTTAGTGAACCAGCACATCACTCAGTTTCAGGGGTGGGATTCAGCCGGTTCGGACCAGTTCGGGCGAACCGGTAGTTACGGCCAGCGGCTGGGCCCGCCCCCCCCCCGCCCCAGCACTATCCCGTTTTATACAATCGCCGTGTTTTTGATGCAGCGCACACGTGCGTAAGGCGTGCGCGCACACATTGTCGATTCTGGGCGAACCGGTTGTTAAATTATGGGAATCCGCGCTATCCCGTCTTATACAATTGCCGTGGTTTTGAAGCAGCGCACATGTGCGCAAGGCACACCTGTGAGTGAAACTATCCCGTCCTATACAATCACCATGTTTTTGATGCAGTGCGCATGTGCGCAAGGTGCAAGCGAAGTGAGGTTGCGCACATGCTCACATTTTTGATTCTGGGCGAACCGGTTGTTAAATTATGTGAAGCCCTCTTCTGCTCGGTTTAGCATATTTTTAGAGAGAAAATATGACAACATCTGCAGTATATAACTCATTATGATGAAGATACTGTACCTAAGAGCAAATAATGTCTAGGAATTCTTGCACACAAGGATTCCAATTTGTTTATATTATTAACAGGCATAGACTACTAATAAATGTTCACTTGTTTATGGGATTAAACACATAGATGAAAGGATAGACACAAACAACATAGCAAAACCATCTTAATAAACTTTATTAGAAAAAGAGGCTTATATAATGAACTGTGATCCCTCTGATGTGGAAAGCTCCGTGCTCTCTCTTTCAAGCTCTCTTTTGATAATTTCCGGATCCCTTCCATGTGTGGGAGCTCTACTGATCTCCTACCTTGTGCCAAATCCACAGATTTCCCTTCTTCTGGCAAATGACAAGGCACTGTTACAATCTGCTCCCAAATCCTCCATTATCCATGAATGTACCAAAGGATGGCTTTGCCATTCTCCTTGCATATACCCTTTGGTGGATGCAATACTTTGGTGATGCAATATCATTCCCATTAGGCCATTCTTCAAGAAGAATATTGACACACTGCTGTTCTTCACTGTAGCTTCACCACTTCTTAAATCAGCATTATAGCTTATTTCAGTGGTACAAAGGAAGATAGTCTGCAGCTGCTCACTGCTTTGTATTTATCCTGGTAGGTCTCCCTGGAAAAATGCCAGACATTGCTGCCAACCTGTCAAGACTACAAAGGATCAGGGATGATTTTCATTACCTGCTTAAAATTGCTGAAAACAATTTGCTGAAAACAAACTGGCTAAATGCTTTTGCCCATTGTCTACTATAATGGTAGTACTTCTGATGCCGGCATAATTTCAAGAGATGGTAGATCGTATGATTTTCTCTAAACTTTACAGTTCTCCAGCTAGTGTCATTTGAATGTAGCTGCACCTGCAGATTACTGAAAATATTAATAATACTATATTCAGATTTCTCACAGATTGAAACATTGCTCCAAAGATAATGTCTTTTATCAGTTCCTGAGGGATCCAGCTTCCTATACTAATGTATAAAGTATTTAGTACTACTGCTATCTGTATATGGAAATGTACATACTGTCTTTCAAATCCAGTGACCGATTTCTGGCACAAGAACCAGCCATTTGTTAAGATCACAGCACCAGGGACTGTTTTTTTATTTAGTATATTTTGTTTACTAGCCTTGTCTCACTGCTGCTTTTAGATTACTATGCCTGTTGGCAGAAATGTCTCCAGGCCCTTTGGGGGTCTTGAAGAAGACTCTGTTTTTTTTACAGAAGCACAATATATGCTTCCTCTTTTTCCAATTCAAAACTGAATGCCATATTTCTATTCACCACCCTTGGACATCTCATAGATGTAGCATGTTCAATCTCCTGGGAAGAAATTGATTTAAATTGACTGTCAAAGAAGCAGAAAAAAAAAATCAAATGACTTGGGAACAAGTAGGGACCTGAGCAGCTTCAGGAATCTTATGACAGAAAGGAAAAATAATGAACTAGACTGTGTCTGTGCAAAGAGTGTAGGAAGAGATGAAGAGATAAATATAAATTTAAAAGGGGAAACAGATCCCCACTCACCCATCCCACTCCATCCGCAGCCACTTCCTTCCTCTAAGTCAGCGGTTCTCAACCTGTGGGTCGCGACCCCTTTGGGGGTCGAACGACCATTTCACAGGGGTCGCCGCGCGCGTTAGCCCGCCATCTTGGTGCCACCGTCACTCGCAGGGGTGAAATGCTCCCAGTTCGTCCGTGCCTGCAGGTCGCCGGACAGCCAGTAGCGACAGAAGCGGGAGACTTCGCCCACCCGCCTGGACGCCGCCATTTGGGTTCTTTTACCCTCTGCGCATGCGCAGAACGCTTTGTGCATGCGCAGAGGATAAAAGAACCCAAATGGCGGCATCCGGGTGAAGTCTCCCGTTTCCTTCGCTATCAGCTGTCCGGCAACCCGCAGGCAAGCCCGAACCGGGAGGTCACGGCGGCAGGGGGGGCACAGCAGCGGGGGGGGTCGCAGGGGATGTCGCAGCATTAGAAAGGTTGAGAACCACTGCTCTAAGTCTACTGTTATTTTCAGGCTCATTGCTGGAAACACTGTTCTGCTTTGGTGGTTTCCATAGAGGCTTTTAGGTGTTGATTTGTGTGAGTGAAGCACAAGACACAGAGCCTTAAAACAACTCTACGTGTCATAGCTATGCCACTTTGTGGGAACCTAAGCATGAGTTCTACATTACATTGCCAACTGCAACCCATTCACTACAGACATCAGCGTTATATAACCCTTGCCACTTTCCAATAGATTTACAATAAAAAGCATTGTAGTCACAGGGATATCACAAATGAGAAATTCTCTGGCATTCAAGTCTGTGACCTTGTTCAGCTTTATTTCTCCAATATGCCAGAAACGATCTTAGCTTCACTTAATTCAAAGCGAAATGGGAACTCTCACCAATCTCCAGGGAAATCACCATTTGAAGACAGATATTAATATTACACAACAAATGGACTTTTTAATTGACTCTGGACTGTTCTGCTTTACTGAGCTGGTGTGGCAGTAGATTTGCTTTATCAAAGTCCAAAGGTCATCTGTTGTGCTAAAAGAACACAGCCATAAAACAAAAAAGATACATCTAAATGTTACAATGTTACAAAGCAAAGGCCAAATTCCTCATGTTTAGTTCGGCAAATCAGTTCTGAAAGTGATAAAAAGGAGAATAAATCGATAGAGAGATGCTCTTCAGAAATTGAACAAAAAGAAGAAGGAGAGGGCTATTGGAAGGAGGTTCACACTGATATTGTTTTCAGATCCAACTGCTTGTCAAAATTTTGAGTTTGTAAAAAAAAAAATCAGTTGAGTTTTTGGCATTGGCTTTTAGGAACGTTTTAAGCATTTCAGCATACTGAGACAGACAAAAAGCCTCTCGTGTTATGTTATTTTCATCTTGAAAAACGCAAAAAAAAAAAGTAAAGAGAGGTGGGAAATGGCAACAGGCATCATACATTTTGCCTCCAAGTTGGGAATTACCTAGGCAGGTATATCTGCAGAACATGACCAAAAAAGTTAAGACAGCAACACAATGGTATAATCAAAGGTCTGTCTGCTTTTTGTCCGTGTTATATGGGGAAAGAAATAGCAAACTTGGGAGAACATATGTTGGCCAATCCTGTCCTGAAAATGGCCTTGGTCTGAACAAATAAGCATTTTGGCAAATGCATTTGTTGAAATACTGCAAATGACTGCAGCTCTTATCTGGCGCGAGGTGGCGCAGTGGTTAGAGTGCAGTACTGCAGGCTACTTCAGCTGCAGTTCGGCGGTTCAAATCTCACCGGCTCAAGGTTGACTCAGCCTTCCATCCTTCCGAGGTGGGTAAAATGAGGACCCAGATTGTTGGGGGCAATAGGCCGACTCTGTGAACCGCTTAGAGAGGGCTGTAAAGCACTGTGAAGCGGTATATAAGTCTAAGTGCTATTGCTATTGCTATTATCAGTCTCATTTTTACTGAGAGCAAAGCTTCAGCAGAAGTCAGAAAGAAGCTAAGTAGCAGTCATTGATAATGCTGAATTAAATCCAAAAGCAACTACTGATATTTGACAATAGTGATAGGCCATTGGCCCAGATCTCTGCATGTAAGGAAGTGAAATACTTACTTTAATTTATAACTAAGGCAACCTAATGATATGCTATACAATCAAAAAGTCAAAGGATGTGCTTATCTATATATAGATGGAAGGCTACCTGAGAAAATTTGCTGCAGGGCTGGAGTTGCAATGCAACATTTTTATCTTGTCCCACCACTAAAGACTGGAGAATAAAAACCAGAAAGAAAAAAGAATTCCCTAAAGTGGAAAGCATAGTATAAGCTAGTGAGGTTTGGAATAGCAACTGCAGTCTTACCATTTAAACAGACTAAAATCCTTCCAATTTCTCTGTAATTGTTCTGCAGCATGCTACTGTATTTCAAGCTGTCAGGATAAATGTAGATGGTTTTCCATCTCATCAGGGGAGGGGGGAGCTAAGTGCACACCTGGTCAAGCACAACAGGACAACAAAGTAATGTTTTCCTGTTGTTTTGTTTGGCTAACACCCTGTCCTGTTCTTTTGGTGCAAAAATAAATATGGTTCAGCAAATTTTAAGGCACACTCAGTGTGTTTTGTAACATTAATCAAACCCTACTGACTCCACAGCATCAAATGCATTTCTTAAAAACTAACAGCTTCACCCAAAGCAAACTTATTTATAAATAAGTCCCACTGGATTTAGCAGGATTTACCTCCAAGCACAAAACAAGCAACTGCAATCTAATAGAAGAATATACTGTATAGCACATTCAGAATTATGTAGATGAGGTGATTATATGTATGCAAAACTGGAACCTTTATTCAAAATATGGCATACCTAATTTGAATCCGTATCAATTCCCTGAAGAATGGAATTGAAATTACACTTCCATTCCACTGCACCCTTTCCTGCTCTATCCATTCCCCTTCCACCAAAAGGATACCCAATGGGACATACCGTAATTCCAGCGCAGCCCCACAATTCCTAGTAAGTAAAAGTGCCCTGCACATTATTGGCAGCCAAAGAGGAGAATCATAATTGCTGTATATGATGCACAAAGTATAATTTCTCACAGGAATTGGTCTTTGGGTAAAGTGTCATTATCTCTTAATTCCATACTATGAAGAAGAAATGATTTTGATTTACAAGTTTTATGAAGAATGGCATCAAACAGTCTAATTAGAGCCAAGGTGGCGCAGTGGTTAGAGTGCAGAACTGCAAGCTACTTCAGCTGACTGCTAGCTGCAGTTCGGCAGTTCAATTCTCACCGGCTCAAGGTTGACTCAGCCTTCCATCCTTCCGAGGTGGGTAAAATGAGGACCCAGATTGTTGGGGGCAATATGCTGACTCTGTAAACCGCTTAGAGAGTGCTGTAAAGCACTATGAAGCGGTATATAAGTCTAAGTGCTATTGCTATTGCTAATTAAATATAAATTGAATTGATGTCTTCAATGGAAATGAATTTCAATATTTATTTCCACTTCCATATCATACATGTATAGTTAAAAGAGCTGTGGGGTAAAATTGAAGAATATGTGTGCCCCAGCAAAGTGTGCAAAGTGCTAAATGATAAGGTAAGATCATGGTGCTGTTAATGAGTGACTGGAGTGAAAAAGCTGGACAAATTTGGAATTATAGAACCATTTGGATTGGGAAAATGAAATAATGAAGGAGATAGATTAATCAATTTTTACAAACAGAATTCTTCATTTGTTTTCACCACCTGCTTCAAGCAATATACTCTGCACACGGACGTTAACAGATGGATAATATCAGAATCAAATCCACTACACAATAGGAAGTGGAAATTGGAGAAATACAAACCATTCACCCAGTTCATTTTCAGGTGAAAGTTGTTGAGCAGACTATGCACTACTGATATCAAACACTTGGGTTAAACATAGACCATTAAAGAAACTAGGTGTGTCAACAAGAATTGACCTGGATGACATATAGGCAGAGTATAAGATCAAGAAGACAATGTGTGTGTTTTTTAAAATTGCAATTGATAACAAAAAAAAGTAAAGTTGGTAAAAAGTTTTCTATTCTTGGGCTCTAGGCTAGATAAAAATGGAAATTCTGCTAGAGAAGTAAAGAAAAGATTAATCCTATGGAGGAAGGTAACAAGAAACTTAGATTAAAAAGATAAAGATAAGGATATTCGTATTAAACCTATGTGAACCCAGTCTGTTTCACTTTGATGAAGTGGTTTGGGCCACTGGAGACAATTTAATTCACTTTACCAAAGACACTACCCAATTCATCTGAACAAAGTGATTCAGTTTACTTCAAACTGATTAAAGTTATAGAAGAATGGTTCTCTCACAGCAAGCTTCTGTCACTCAGAATTACAGGATTATCTCTAGAAAAAAGAATTGGAATATCCCATTTTGGGGGATCATCCAATTAATACAGTTATTAGGAAATATAAAATAAATTTCTTATAATGTATAATTTCTTGTAATTTTCTTCAGTATATAATCAATCCTGACATTTTTTTCTTATTCCTTATGTACCAGGTTTTGTCTTAGTTTTAATTTCATCTTTTAAAAGTAAAAAACAATAACCACAGAGATGTCTGAAGCATGCACCATATATGGGTAGCTTGAAATAAGTTTGGCATATACAAGTGATATTCATGCTAACTAGCTTTGTTATCCTTCTGCCTCAGGCAATTCAAAGCATTCATTTACACAAGTCTCTCTAGAATAAATTCAGCAAAAATCAGGGTGCAAGTCAGGAGTGGGTTCTAACTTACCTCTCTGCGGGTTCACTTCCTCCTGTGCCGCATGGCTGCGCCTCGTGGGTGCGCACGTGCCACGCGCGCGTGTGCATGCGCAGTGCAAAAAAATAAAAATATATATATATTTTTTAAAAGCCAAAAAAAAGATGGCTACGCATGCGCAGTGCCGGAAACTCAGCTTCTGCGCATGCGCAGAAGAAGAAAAAATTTTAAGACTTTTTTTTTTTTTGAAAAAAAAAGAGGGCGGCGCCCACCGACCGGCACCGGCCGAACCGGATCAGTGAGGCCCAGAGAGGGAAATAATAATAAATAAAACGCAAAAAAGAAAAAAAAATTTTAAAAATTTTTTTTTTATGAAAAAAAAAGATGGCGGCGCCCACAGACCGGCACCGACCGAACCGGATCAATGACGTCATCGTGATGTCACCAGCGGGTCGCTACCGGTTTGGGTGATCCGGTCCAAACCGGGAAGAACCCACCTCTGGTGCAAGTGGATGCAAACAGAATGGGAAATGGTGGGGGAGGGGGGCTTACCAACTGGCCACCTTCTTTAAAATGTCTGCTGGCTAGCATTCTTACCCAGTAAATCCTGGATGATGAAGTGACTTGGCCCATCATTTCTCTACAGCACTAAGTGGCCAAAAGTCCTAGTCAACAAATTGTGAATGAGGAAAACAAGCAGAAGGATGCTGTGGCCAAGAATTTATGGTCAGCCAGTACCACAGAGAGGGAAATGTGACCTATCTAGTCTATAGTCTCCTAGATCTGCTAGCCAAGGCTCTGGGAACTGTGAAAGGGGCCTTTTGGGTGGTGAATTTCAGAACACACTATGGGATATTCCCCAGCACATACTGGAGGCATCCAGCCTTGGGGATCCCTCAGCCAGCACTGCAGAAGGCTTCCTCAAGCCTTTCATACTCTTTATGGAAGAAAGCTAAAAGGGGCTCTAAAAGAACAAAGCCAAACAAAACATTTTGATTTGTTACAAAAGTGTCTCAAAGAAAGTTCAAATGGATGTTTTGTTGTAAGTTTTATCATAGTGAACCATTCCTTTAAAATTTCACATGGTCTTTTGACAACGAAGATCAGAATAGTTAAAACAAGCAGCTTCTCAATGCTAATATGTGCTTGAAAAACTGGATACTGTCAAAGAGCAAGAGTAACAAGACAAATGCTATAGAGCCAAGTCCTAAGACTACATAGACTGTAAGAAAAATCAGCCAATCAATCCTGGATCAAATAAAGACCAACTGCAAGTATCAGAAAACAGAAAATGATCTATGATAGGCAGATAATACAATCAGAAGAAAGATTAGAAATGACAATTATGTTTGGCTTAATTAGACAACAAATTAATAGGGTAGATAAATTACAGGACTGTCCTTGGACAAGCAAGAGATTATTCTTAGACACAGGATTAGATAGGGAGCATTTGCCCATGCAGGCATTAGAAGTCAAACACAACTTGATCACACTTAACTAATTCACATAGGGGAAGGACAAAATTAAAAAGGGAGAAAAACAAATTTGAAGGGTAAACAGGAGGTGGTCAAAACTACACTTAATCATTGTACAAACTGTAGCTGCAAAAAGGATGATATTACACAGGGAGGGGGGGGGGAAACAATTATTTAAAAGGGAGAAAATAAGAAAGAATATAGCTATTCCTGAATATAAAAATGTAGGACAAATTCTTTCCCAAAATTCAAAGGAGAAGATTAGATACAGAATTAATATTTATGTTTTACTTATATTGACTGAAAAGTTACTAAATATGCATCCTGAAATGTGCTAGCATTATTTCATATCACCAGTGGGATATGTGAGAATTAGTGATGATGAATTTTTTAAGTCAAGATGCAGCCTGGGATTATTGGATCTAGGTTTCCAATTTGTCTGTCTGCATAGGAATAATCATCACTTTTTTTATTTTCTTTCACCTTTCAATTCTGTTCAAGTCATACTTTTTGAAATTTTGATTTCCTACTAGCAAAAAAATAAAAGAAGAATCCAAATATTCTAGTAACAATAAAAAAAATATTAATACATTGCTGTATTATAAAACCAGGAGAACCAGGGCCTAGAACTGTTACTGGGTACTAACCATCACTAACACCAAGCATTCTGGATGACAGCCAGAGATATGGGGAGCCATATATTTTAAAACCAAACTTCTATTAAACTGTAAAAAGTCATCATAATAATTTAAGACATCCAAATTTAAGTATTTAAATTTAATCCATAAAGCCCATTTGATGATCTTAGAACACATACCATAAGAAACCATAGATTCATTATTGTGGGATTCTCACACTTGGGCATTGTATCATTTCAAAATGACGGCAGAACTCAATGCAATATGGACTGGTTATTTCACAGATTTGAGTTTGGAGGGTTCTATCTCTGATTTTAATTCCATGCATCTCTCGAATATATTTTACAGAAGATCAATAAATTAGATGGAGGAACAATGGTGTGCACCAAATAGGGGCTCAAATAATGTTTTGGTAGGGAGGCAAAATAGAACTAACTGAAACAGAGGACTTCAATCCTATCTCTTGAATGAGTGAAAGATTATGGGGAAAATAAGTAAAAAGAAAAAGAAAATAATGTTTGGTACATTATAACCATTGCACTGTAATCACATCTCACTGATGTTTAGTCGGTTGTTGTATGCATTATAGCCAGGGGTGGGTTCCAACTTACCTCACTGCCGGTTCGCTCCCTCCCACGTCGCGTGTACTGCACATGCGCAGTAACAAAAAATCCGGGGGAAAAAACAAAGCCGAAAAAAATATGGCAACCGCATGCACAGTGCCGGAAGTTGGCTTCTGCGCATGCTCAGAAGGGGGGGGGGGGAAAAAAAAAAAATAAATATCAAAAGAAAAAAAAAATAAAAAATATTTTAAAATTTTTAAAAAAAATAAAAATAAAAAAAAATTAAAAAAATAGATGACGGCCCCCACGGACCGGCACCGACCGATCCGGTTCAGTGATGTCATCATGATGTCACCAGCAGGCTGCTACCAGTTCAGGAGAACCAGTCCGAACCGGGAGGAACCCACCCCTGATTATAACACTTTCTTCAAATGATCACATTGATTTTATTATTATTATGGTATATGATTTGTTGCATAGTCAGCCAGATATTCAGGCTGGATTTGGCATTTTTATCCATATATTGAGTTCTTCCCAAGGACCTGGGATAGGCAGATGTTGATTTTTGATGGCTTTAAAGGTAATAAACAACAACAACAACAATAATAAATTCATCATAATTCCGATTCAATGGTTCAATCCCTCTTACGTCTACTTAAATCTTCTGTTATTCAATTTCCCTTTCTTTTCCTTTCCTATTGCTTTCTCCCTTTATTTTATAACATATTCTTCTCCCTCACTCACTCATAAGTACTTTAATTCTATTTTTCCATTGAAACATTTTTGCAAACATTTGTGTATTATTATATTTATCTACCTTATATATTCATGAAAATAGTATCTACCTTCTTACATTATCCATACTAATGTGTATATGTACTACAATATAGGAAAAACATTGACAGCCTGGAGAGGAGTTAAATTGATAAAGGGCCTGGAAAGGGGGGGGGAGGAAAAACAATTAGAAGTATTGAATACATTTAGCTAAAGAAAAGAAATCTGAAAGGAGACATGAAATTGTGTTCAAGAATCTGAAGAGCTGACACATACAAGATGTGGCAGAATTGTTCAAAACTGTTCCAGAAGACAAAACAAGAAACAATGGATTTAAAATTAAAATATAATTCAGAGGAACTTCAAGAAAAAGCCATTCAGTAATTCAACAGACCACCTTGGAAGGTTGTGGGTACTTTGTTGACTGTGCTTAAACTGAGGCTGGATGGCCAATGTTTCAGAATGCTATAATAGTGAATTCTTGCATTAGACTGGGAATTAGATTAGATTATCTATTTGTTGCAGTGATTGTTAAGCAAACATTGCAGATTAAGCAAATATTGGGGTGGTTTTAAGCACATGCCAGAGTCATTAAATGAGTACTGTGGTCATTACGCAAATGCCATGGCTGTTAAATGAATCCATTTTATCCAATAGGTGTTTTTTGACAGAAACTGAAAGCAAATACTGGAATCCTAAAATCCACCTAAAATCATTGTCATGTGACCTTGGGGTGCTGCAAATGATTCTCATTGCCAAGCATCCAAAATGTGTGACTGTGGGGGCCATTGGAACCCCCCATTGGTACCAGGTAATAGGTACCTTTTGGGGATTCCATCATAACTTCAAATGGGCACTAAGCAGCTGTTCATAAGCAAGGACTATTTGTATTAAACAGTGATATCCATCATCCAAATCACCTGGCCCTATCTGCAATCCTGCAAGGGATTTTTAAATTATTAATGGCAGAGTCCCATCATTTTTATTGAATCTGGAATGAGTTGGGGTGACTTACTGCTAGACATCCACAAAGCACTTAGAGACCTTATCTGCTCTGTGTGATCCAGCCTTGAAATAAGCTTGTAGAACCTGAATTGAAATGATGATGGCTTACATCATCAGTAAGGCATTTGACAAGTAGACCACAACCTACTTCTTAGTAAGATAGAAAAATACAGGTTAGACAGCATCACCACCAGATGGATTCATAACTAGTTGACAAATGGCACTCAATGTGTAATCCTTAATGGAACTGCATCTACATGGAGGGAAGTATGCAGTGGGGTACCCAAAGGATCTGTCTTGGGCCCAGTACTCTTCAATATCTTCATCAATGATTTAGACAAGGGGATATAAGGGGAACTCATCAAATTTGCCGATGATACCAAACTTCAACTCCAACACTTCAGAAGGTAGGCTCAAGATACAGAAGGATCTTGACAGACTTGAACACTGGGCCCTATCTAACGAAATGAAATTGAATAGTGAGAAAAGTAATGTTCTACATTTAGGAAAGAAAAATCAAATGCTCATCGAATGTATAGAATAGGTGATTCAACTGTAGTAGCCGTAAGAGGTATCTTGGAGTTCTAGAATAACTAAATATGAGCCTGCAGTGTTCTCCAGCTGCCAAAAAAGCCAACACAGTCTTAGGCTGTATTAACAGAGGGGTAGAATCAAGATCACGTGATAAAGATCACTTTATCATTTTATAAAGCCTTAATAAGACCACACTTCAGTAGTGGGTTGCTCCCGGTTCGGCCCGGTTCTTAGAACCGGTAGCGCCAGCAGCGGGAGGCTCCACCCACCTGCCTGGGATTCTTCTGCGCATGCGCAGAAGTGTCACGCGTGCACACGACAGCACGCACGAACCGGTAATAATGGGTTTTAGAACCCACTACTGCCACACTTGGAATGTTGCATCCAGTTTTAGTCGCCATGGTATAAAAAATATTTTTATAAAAGGGTTTCATGCCATGATCATAAGTGTGAAAAATGGTCATAAGTCACTTTTTTCATTGCTGTTGTAACTTTGAATGTCTTTGAAGTGAACTGTAGTAAGTGGAGGACTACCTGTACTGTTTTATTTCCCTCTCTTTGTAGGACTTCTTTGTTCGGAAAGTTATAGAAACTGTTATAATATTTAAAATTCTAGCCATGAACTTTTTGGACAGACACTCTCTGGCACTCATCATTTCAGTGAATTTAATGGAAAAACAGTTATAGGGCAGATCCCATTATTGCTCTGACTCCTAACTTATTTAATGTATAATGACATTTTGTGTCACTATAGAGATTAACTTTTGAGAAAGGAAGCTCTAACATTCTGGGAAGTGCATTAACTGGATTAGGAAAGCCACTTAAATGCTTTTCTAAACCATGCTACAATTGAAACAAGAAAATAAGATAAGTGAAAAAAAAATAATGAAAAAGTCAGAGAATTTACAGGCAAGTGAGCTGAAGAGAGATGGCCAATGCACCAAATAGTGTGTCAACATGTTTCAGACAAGGAGCTATTTCTTCAACTGATTCCATTCATGATTATCATGATCAAATTTTTGCCAGGTGCCAAATATATATTTAAAAATACACACACTCACAAACTGCTGTGACTTTGAACATACCAAATGCTTATTACTGTGGTTCAGAAGAGATGTACCCTGCATTTAGCTAATGCTTTTTGTGTCCAAGATAATCCTTGGCCTGGCACAACTGCCAGAGATATTTTTCTTCAGGGACATTGTTCTGAGGATCATACAAGCGACATTCTTCATTCTTTGAATAATGGTTTGCCCTTGAGCATGATTTTTCTTTTCTTTGAGAAACAGTCACGGGTGCAGGGAATAGAATAGAATAGAATAGAATAGAATAGAATAGAATAGAATAGAATAGAATAGAATAGAATAGAATAGAATAGAATAGAATAGAATAGAATAGAATAGAATAGAATAGAATAGAATAGAATAGAATTCTTTATTGGCCAAGTGTGATTGGACACACAAGGAATTTGTCTTTGGTGCATATGCTCTCAGTGTACATAAAAAGACAAGATACATTCGTCAAGAATCATAAGGTACAACACTTAATGATTGTCATAGGGTACAAATAAGCAGTCAGGAAACAATCAATCTTTCAGGATTCAGACAAATAAAAGAAACCGGATTACTCCACAGCTCAGTCCACCAATACTTAAGCATACATCCGGTCGGGTTGCATCAAGCCAGCCAAGATAAGATTCTTACTTATTTAATGAATGCTATTTGTCAATAAATATCCTCCGGTTGGTAGCGGGGAAGGGACCAGGTTGCCTTTTCGCCACACCAGATTACAATCCATTTGATTTGAGGATGCTTTAAACTGGGAGGGGGTCTCCA
>QLTV01001313.1:280796-302939 GCA_003457575.1 Thermophis baileyi
AATAAATAAATAAATAAATAAATAAATAAATAAATAAATAAATAAATAAATAAATAAATAAATAAATAAATAAATAAAATTGGAGAAGAATATGTTAAACTAAGAAAAGAGTTAGGGAAAATTATAAGTGGGAATTTATGATTGGTGCAAATCAAGTGAATGTTATGGGGCATAATTAAGAAAAAGCAAATTTTCAATGTTTCCTAGACTATTGTGAAAAGAAATTATATGCTATCTATTAGGAGTAGTGATATTTATATTTGGAATAATAAGTTTTATTTTATACTGTAGTCATGAACTAATGAAGTTTGTGGCTAAAATCAATCAACATACAAAGGTTGACTTGCAGTTCTCAAAGACTCCAAGCCAGACATACCTGCCTTGCAGAATTATACCTATAGAGACAAACCAGATATTGCATTACATCAAACAAGGTTCAGGCAATTAAAGTTCTAAAATCTCAGTCAATTTGATTAAAAAAAAAACCTTAGGAAATGAAAACTAATTGCTCTGTGCATCTCAAAATGAATTAATTTGCATCTTGCCAACTGTAAAAATTTAATCTCTAACATAAAGGCACCAACTTCCTTATATGAATGTGGCACATTGTTTTATGTAATTGAACAGATGCATAAAATCAATACTCTCCTTTTTACAAACCACAGTGCCACCCCTGGGAAGAGTTATATAAGGTGACTGAACATTATCATTATCTAGAAATCATGAAAACTATAATGGCTCCATCTGAAATTTACATTTAATTATGCCCATGTATATTTAAGGAGATTGAATTTAAAGATTATTGTCACTTTGTACCATTTCATTGCAATCAGGACTGTTACGGACAGCTGTATAATTAATAATGCATTGCTGTGAACATCCAGATTCTAGCTGACCTTTTCAGCAAAAGTAACACTCATATCATTGCCAACTAAATCAATGTGTACAGAATTATATAAACACTTCAGTATTCAGACAAGAGTATTATTAATGTTTTCCTATTTGGACAAATTCAATAATATACCTAATCAGTTTCTGAATGTTCAACTAAAGCAAACTTTATATCCATTTCCTTGCTACAAAATATTGTGTACTATTGTTGTTCACTGTTAAATGGGTGGGAAATAGCTATATTTTTATAAAAGTAATAAGGAAACTCTTTGTTATGAATTAATAATATTTGTGCCATATTTTAAGACTGAAATAAAGAGAAATAGTTGAAATATATATTATAATATATTATAATAATTATAATTTATTTTCTCCACTGGAGGGCAAATGATTGATTTCTTTTAATAATTGTTTTGATTCTATTTCAAATTATTTTAATAAAACATGCTGATCAATATTATCAATACACTAACATTATCTGCTGTGTGTATATGTGTGTACATTCATTCATTTTCTGGAGCAATCTTCCATAGAAAAATAAAACTCTTCCAATGGTGTCTGTATGTAAGCCTATAAACAAGACATATACTCACAAATAAACATGGGTACTCTGAACAAGCAAATAAATATCCCACAGAACTGAGGAAGGTGTAGCAACATTAGGGATACATTAATAAATAACAGTTTGAGACTGTACAATTTCTTTCCATCATACAACTACTGTATGTCCTTAAAATGATATACGCATACAATTCTTGGGTTCATTGGTCCTCTATTTTTTGACTGTAAATGTTTTTTTTCCCTGCCCTAAACTACTTACGATTCTGTCATTTCAGTCTTCTGAAGTTCACTGGCTTTTACTTAATTCCAGTGATAAGATCATTTGTAGTTATGAATAAGACTTATCCTGATTACAAGTGAGATCTGAGTCTTTTGTGTGTCCTATAACTAACAGTCACTAGATCTTTCTTTTTAAAGCTTATAATAACTGAAACACTTGAACAATCATCAGCCAACAATGGAACTAATCTTCAAGTAATTCTGTTTTGTGTTATAGTATCTCTTCTGGGGAAAGTATTTCCCTTATAACATGACTTTCTTAGCGGTTTATTTCCAGCCTGAAGTCATTTCCACTTCCACATCTTAGAAGTGAAGACTTAATGAGGAGAGAAATTAAAGAGTGAAATTGGTTGACAGATTCTTCCCCAGCTGAGCATAGTTATAGGATAATTCGGGCTTTCACAAGTAAATGTTAAGTACAGTTCAGTTTTTTTCATCTCCAAATGTTCCATAATAAAGCCACTGCTTATAACCTGTTCTATTTTGCCTCTTTATAGTTATAATTTTTAAATATTGTACATCTCTGAAAAGAAATGAACAAACCACAGTTCTGATGCATATTCAAATGGATAAAACCAAAGTTGATTAATTCTGTCATCATTGCATGGTAGAGAATGTGTTTATTTGTGTATGATTTCTTCTATGACCATTCCACTTTATTTCCACATATTGTCCCTTAATCACATACACTTTATGACACTTCTATACTATACAGTTATAACTAATCCCCAAACCTTTTGGAGTTCATGAGATTTAGGGATTGATACATGCATAGTGGATATGCAAAAGTTGCTGTTAGTTAAAAGGAGTGGAAATCAAATAAGTTCAACCCCCTCTTGGCTTGTATTGCTTTTAATATGTAGTACATAATATACAAGGCTGAAAAAAATACTTCAAAGACCAAAACACCTTCTTACCAGCAATCAACATCCAGATAAGCAAAATAAGACCAAAGTTAACACTAACCAGCAATCAAGCAGTAAACAATACTTCAGACAAGGTGCTATCAACTCAGACAAACAATCAAACCCTAAACAACAGCCCAATCAAGGAACCACCAATTCCACTCCCACCAACACTGACAGGGCAAATATATAACCAGAGACCAAATCCCACTCCCTTCTACCATTGATGTTACCTACTTGTATAATGAAATGTCTGCAAGAAAATAACTAAGCTCAGATAGCACCAAGGAATCCAAAGTACTTAATTTCAATGAAGTTACATGCAGTGCAACCCTTTGAAACTTCTTTATGAAAGAATACAAACACATGCACCCAAATTTGATCATTTGATTGCAGGGCTTCTGCAACAGCTGTAATTTCAGGGATCTAGTATAAGTACCATTTATTCAGCACCGCCTTAAATTCCAACAGTTGCTGAACAAATGTCATAGTAAAGAAGTAATACATAATTAAACAGAGTGTTGGAGATGTGCACATGCAGTTTGGAGAAGGATATGGACAGCCCAGGAAGAAATCCTGGCTTGGCCAGCAGTTGTCTTGCATAAGGTTAGGCTAGGTCCACCTCATTAGCAGCAGGAGGAACATGAAGGTTTGCTGGGACAACAGAGCTTGCACAGCTGGGTGGTGGGGGCAACTGTAATGCTGGGGTGGCTGGCCATGGTATGGTGTGAAGCAGCACTCCACAGAGGCCTCAAGTGGAGTCTCAGTGGCACAGAGTAAAGGGTCAGTGCCATCTGAACCTCTACTTTAACCCCAATCCTGTCACCACAACCACCACTGAGAAATTCCAAGAGTGCAGGATGGTCAAATGGGCAGAGATGGGTAGGAGATAGGTGGATGCAGGAAGTTCATGAGGAGTCAGTCTTTTACCTTACTGAGGCACAAGGCTGGGAAGCACCAAGCCAGGAATGTCTTGGATTGGAGTGGGTCTTTATCTAACAATTGGTGGCAATAGGAACAGGGAATGCTGTCATCGCTAAATGATGCAGTCAAGTGATGTCATGCTTTACAACCATATCACTTAGTAATGGAAATTCCGGTCCCAATTATCTTCATAAAGCTATCTGTAACCTTTGTAAAACTTCAGGTTCATCTTCCATGTCTGATGTAGAAAATTAAGAGTTAAGGCTATCTGAAATTGCAAATTTCAGTTTGGAAAAATCCAATGAGAGAGAGTGACCATCACTCTTCTAAATTATTTTTTATTGCTAAATTGCTTTCACCATTAATAAAAATCTCTAATTTCAACCGCAATTTATCCTCCTGTAATTGGAACAAAGAATATATGAAGATTGCTGCTATGATTAAGCAAATAAAGTATAGAAATATATAATATATGTATATAATATATACTATTCTAATACAGATACAAAGACGTATAGAGTAGTATGCATTTCAGGAATGCTTCCTACTGCTCTGTTGGTTCTGCATTAATTAACAATATAAGGACTTGCCTGCCTGTAGGTCAAGTGGATAAGAAACATGTCCATGAATGAAAAAAGAAAGAGACTTCTTTTGAAGTTTCTACCAGTTTTGGATTTGTTGAATACTTAGGAAAAATTGTTTACAAATGCCAAAATAATCCATTTAAAAATTTTACTACATGATTTTCAATTAAGAAAACACACACCACAAATGCACGCACGCACACAGATATGCATTTATTAGAGAAAATGAAAAAAAGAGAGAAATTGGAAAAAAAAGTTTGTACATTCCATAATGTACAATCCTTAACCTTTTTTCTTTCAGAAAACTTTGGAACAACCTATAAAAAATCTATAGTTAAGCTAACAATAGGACTCATTTTGAGATGTGTATAGTATAGAACTCATAATATCTAAAGCCTTTTCTTCCCCATCCAAAACTTTTATTCTTAAAAGAAAATTTATTTTGCCATCATGCTATAAAAAGAGATGACAAGCATGACTTAACACGCCACAAAAGGTGCTAAACCTGTTTATTAGTAAAATTGAGGTATGAGTAGAGGTTGGAAAATATAGATTGTTTTAAGTAAATATAAGAACATTAATATCATCTGAACACATAGAAGGATCATCAAGCTTGCTCAGATAGTTGACAGTGATTCTTGCTGTGATGTGATGACTTCATTGACTTCAAGTCTACAAGTAGCAATAGCTTTCATTATTACATAACATTTAAAATATAATAATACTTCATACATAGGAAGCAATGTATTATGTATTCCATTTTCCAAATGAAGTTAAAGAAATATGTAGTGCAACCTTCAAGACCATTGAATTCAGCACAAATTCATAGCAAACTTGGGTTGAGTCTATACTTTGTAAATCAAAGTCTGATTCTATATCCGTTAGAGTTTATTTTCCAAAATGCCACATCAGAAGAAAAATGAAGTGCGACTTCAACGTTTTCAACATGTATTAAAATTCAAAAACCATAGGGCATCTGATTAGAAACAGAGCTCCTTTTTTATATAGAAATGCTCCTGCACTCTGTGTGTGTGTGTTTGTGTGTGTGTGTGTGTGTGTGTGTGTGTGTGTGTGTGTGTGTGTGTGTGTTTATGCTTCTTAGCAAAAGATATGGTTACTGTATGACAAATTAAAACCATATGCTAATACAATGCTGTTATAGCCAGAAAAAACCATTAATAACCAGAAATTCCACTATTTTCTCCATTTCCTGCTATGTACTATTATTATATATAACATTTCCAGTACTTTTAAATTCAGCATTATGCAAAATGATAATCAAATTGCCACATTTTTCAGATAAGTGCCTAAGGTCCCATCATTACTTTGTTCTCAACTCAAGAAATTTGTTTCTTTTGCATTTTAGGGGAAAAACTGAAATGAGAATAAAATTACAGTTTATTGTCTCCTCAAACCACAGTGGACAAATAATCCTGCTATGTCCCACTGACTAGAATAGTTAGGTAAAAGTGGCAACAAAGCTGTGATTTACTGTGTAGCTCTGGCATTTCATATTTGTCACTGGTATTAAATTATGCATTGCAAAAAAAAATTCATTTTTGACTCATTTTATGCTGGGAATCATTTAGTTGCAGAATATAACTGCTAATACTTTTCTATCACATGCAAAATATAAATCAAAATTAAAGAAAAAAAATACTGGATTTCTCTAATTCAGATTGCGTCATTAATTATATAGTGTTTTTCCCTCTATTACATCTGCACTGGGACAGTTAGCAATAGCAATAGCACTTAGATTTATATACCGCTTCATAGTGCTTTACAGCCCTCTCTAAGCGGTTCACAGAGTCAGCATATTGCCCCCAACAATCTGGGTCCTCATTTTACCCACCTCGGAAGGATGGAAGGCTGAGTCAACCTTGAGCCGATGAGATTTGAACCGCAGAACTGCAGCTAGCAGTCAGCTGAAGTAGCCTGCAGTGCTGAACTCTAACCACTGCGCCACCTCGGCTCTTGAGTTCAGTTACAATATTTTGTAGAATACAGAGTTTTGTCAGACTCTTTTGCAAAACATTATTATTCTCTTAGCCATACCAAAAAATAAAAAACAACTGTATTTAAAGTTTTAAAATATTTAAAAATCAAGAGATAAACTGGTGACAGTTGTCAATGGTTTTTCTTTTACAGTTATTAGAAAGACTTAATGTAGACAAAATAGGTACCATTTTGAACATCGTAAGATTGAGTTTGAAATAGAATTGTCTTAGGAATTTCCTAGCAATTTTGGATTTAGCTGGAACAAGGATGTTCACAGTTTCCCAGTTTGTCCATAGTTGACTTTGGTTGAGTTTGTCTATGTGTTGTGAGATTACATTTTCATTGTGTCTTCTGATTGCAATGTTGTAATTGCAAAATGGACACCCAATGCCCAGATTGTGATCACATGACCCTGGGAGTATTGAAATAGCTGCAACTTTGTCCAATAAAATAAAATATTTGCAAAAATCATATGTGATCATGAACTTATGGATAACAATCCAATTGAAAATTAAATTTCTCTCTTGATAAATTCTACAAAACAACATTCAGCTTTTAAAGATACAACAAAATAAAATTCATCAGGGATATCGCATTGAACATTTAAAAAGTGGGTGGGGGGGATATTGTAGCTACACGGGCCTGGCTGTTTATATTTGGGTGAGATATTATTCACACATATTTATGAGATCTAATTATTTTATTTGTTCATTTGGATAAATGAATGCTGAGTTATGTATATGACCTACAAATGATTTTTAAATATCTGATATCTTAAAACAACTATTTCAATATAAAGCAAATTTCAAGATGAATTGGAATATGCATTTTGCTATTCCTTAGAAGAAAATAATACACATTCATGATGTATAATATTATTGTATAATATCTTCCATTTCTGTCTTCCATTTTTATAAATTTATGCAGAGTAAAAAGAAGAAAAGCACAATAAGTACTACATATCTGTGATCTCTCTAAATTAGGCCATTATGTTCATTAATCTCAAATTACTCCATTAAACTAAAATTTCAGCTGATTAATATCCATCCTTAAGCAATAACTCCAGCAGATTGAGAACTGATGCCAATATGCATTTCATACAGAAATTACATGCCTAAGGTAAATATCTTATTATTATAAGAAAAGCTGGAGCAGTTTGGAATTGAAAGTGCTATCTAAAAAGATTATATAAAAGAAATGCAATTGCTGTAGGATCATCTCCCACCCCTTTTAAGAAGCTACAATTATGAATTATGTGTTTGGAGTTAGTTTATTTTGTTCATTTATAAAATACATTTTTCTTTTGAGGAAACAATCCAGTTATTTTTAAGTAGAAATGCAGCAACTTTCTCTATAGTTGAGTCTATTCTTGGGTGTCTTCATAAAGTCAGTCTTGCTTTATGCTATTTATATTGTTGTCAAGAATATTACTTACAAGTATCCTTATATACATCAGAGACATCTTTCTGTTTCAAAGCCTGTCTCCAATGGAAAACATGGATCAAATTTCAGGTGACTAAAACTTCTAGAATTCCCATTTCCATCCTTTTCCTATTTCCCCTCTTATTTCCTATTTCCCATAATTATTCCTCTTCCCCCTTTTCCTTCCTTCCAATAGCACAGCATGTATGAGTACAACACTGATGTTTCTATTTCTCTGTCACTAGACTAAAAATACATCAAATTATGTGGAAGTGGGAAAACAATATTTTCAAAAGTCACAGAAGACCTATAGTTCCTGAATCCCACATATTCAAGATGCTATCAGTCAGGATGCATCACGATGGTTTGCTGAAATCCAGTATATATATAAAATATGGCTCTCCAAAGCTTTGGAGCTTTTTGCTATTCAGGAAGTAATTGGCTGAGGTTATTGTCCTAAGCAGTGAAGACAACCCAAACAGAGAAAGAAGTTCCAGCCTGTAGAAGAAGAACCATTCTCTCATACTATAAAAAGCTTTTGTTGAGAAGGAAAAGGCAGTGATGGTTCATATTCAATGTATTCAGTGCAATAATATAAAGGACTTCCAGATACATGGAGTTCATAGAGTACATTTAGAGCTTTGAATCAGCCACTATCTTTGAACCCAACCTTTATTTAAAAAAATGGTTATTATAGAAATAAAATAGGGGGAGGCTATGCCATTTTGAATTTCTAGAGAAAAAGCAGGGCAACATTAAAAAAAAATATTTATTTATTTGTATCCTGATTTTATTATTTTTACAAATAACTCAAGGCAGTGAACATATCCAACATACATTCTTTCTCCTATTTTCTCTACAATAACCCTGTGAGATGGATTGGGCTGAGGGACAGTGATTGGGCCAAAGAACCCAGCTGGCTTCCATAGTTAAAATGGGATTTGAACTCATGGTCTCCCACTTTCTAACCTGATGCCTTAACCACTAGAGTAAACTGGCTGCAATTAAATTTAAAAATAGAACTTGGAATACTCGTGGAATTCATACTTTTTTTATCAATTGGTCCCTAGTACGCATAGTCTTAATGAGTGTTCAGATTTGCACAATTAATATTTGACATTCTCTTTAATATGTACAAAAATGTACCAGGTTTACATAAACTAGTCAACTGGAGAGTTCATTTAATATTACTGAAGCTGAAAACAAATTCTGCCTGAATCATGGGTGTGGTGGAGGTGGGGGGAATCAAATGTTGGTATTTTTCCTCTACTCATTCCATTAAGGGATGAAAGCTAGCCGTAATACATTCCATTTACTAATCCATTCTTTTTCAGAAAATAATTTAAAATCCACTGCGAATGTACCTGTTATCTAAGCTTTATTACATGACCAAACCATTTCATCTATATTTTTAACATAAAATTTATAAACCCGAGTATGCTTAGACATGCCAAGCTCTCTATTGGTAAGGAACAGACTTGAGAAACAGGAACTGTCATGTGACTGTACACTACCTCAGAATCACATGGCAGTCCAAGTAGTGGCAGATTAAAAGCATGCTTTCTTCAAATAAATAAAATTGAGAAGGCAATTTATAAAGTTATAAAGTAAAATATTCCCTGTTCATCTAACACTGAGATCTAACCTGGCAAATTTCTGTTTTAATTTTTAGAAGAAAGGAGCAGAAATTTTCCAGACTGGTACTTTTTTCCTAAAAGCTGATTATGAAATGGAGTGAGTTTACTCTAGTCTGCTAAAACTTAATTAGAGGCAATGATGACAATTTAATATCCATTTGAAACTCTTTCAAAATGTGCTGAAACTCCTTAAAAATTGGTTACTTGGTGTCTGGCGTGCTAAAATCTAATTGCTTTGTGACAAATATTTTAGACATCTGGCTTTAGACAAATATAGAGGTATATTGATATGTCCCTGCTAACACATTTCTTAATGCCCTTAAGCATGATTTTCCCCCAAATAGTTTTATCACTGGATCGGTTTTTATCAAAGTAAAACTAAATACACTATAGTCTGGTCAATAGTTAAATATAATAATGTGAGTCTGAACATCCATAGCAAATTTGTAAAATTACATTTGAGCCCTTGGAGTCCTTCATTTCATTTGTTTCTTTCTTAGTTCTTCGTTTGATTTTACAGTGCCAGTAAATTGCTTGGAAGTATTACATAATGTGAAAAAACTCACTACTGAAAATAAGATCATTAACCAACCTGCCAATATTACAAAAATAAAATAATAATAACACATGCTTGCTGGCTATGCATCATAATAATGACTTACATTTGAAGTATTTGTCCATTTCAAATAATTCCCTAGAATTATGTCCTTCTACTGAGCCATAAACACTTGTCAGCTGTCAAGCAATGGATATCAGGGTTTATGGATGAATGGTCTGATTCTGGCAAGCAGATCCCATGTTATTATTTTCTAGATCCTCAACCATTTGACACATGAATCCCTGAATGTTTGATAACCTCGCAGTGAATTATTGGTTTAAAATAAATCACGTTTATATATTTTATAATTATTTTTCCAACATCAGTCTTTAAATATTTGTCAAGAATCTTTTGAAATTTCTTCCCCTTGAATAAGGTAATATAAGTGCTAATCATGTTCCAGTTTTATATTTGGGCATTTAAAATGAGAGAAGGGAAAGTCAAATAATAAAATATGTAGATAAATACAGTACATGGCAGTTTTTCAGCATCACAGCCATTTGTTATGCCTTTTCTTATTATACACAGCTAGAAAGACTTAAATGACATTTAAGTATAAGTATATATTTATCACAATTTGTGAAGGTAAAATATGCTTTTGTGTGGGCTTTAAGGCACTTAAAAAATGAAAATGTGTGCTTGCACTACCCAGGAGTTTAATAGAGATAACTATTATTTCAGATCTTTCAGAATTGAAAAAAAGTTAAAAATGTTTTGAAAAATTGTTTCTTTTGATGCTTTCAGGCATCACATCTTAGAATGTTTTACAATCATAGACATTTATGAGGGAATTTTACAGGATGAAAAAGTAAAACATTGACTAAAATGTTTTCAATGTAGGAAACATGGTTATCAGATTTATAACATAGAATGAATTGTTTGGGTTTTTAATTTTTTTTTACCTCAATACTTCTTCTCTAGTAACAGAAACAGTTTAAAATGCAAACAGATAAGCCAGTATAATGAAAAGTCATAATTTTACTAACATGTGTTCTTTCCTCTGTTGCCAGTGACATTTCTTCCAATGACAAAAGGTCATGGAACTAATTAATGGCAAATCAGAGCCATGAAAAATGGATATTAATGAAGTGTAACTCTGAGTAATAAAGCTATAAGTAACCTCTGATAACAAACATGTTTTCCTAATAACATCTTCAATTATCTTCATTAATGCCTCTTAGTGGTGAGATGCAAGTTGGTCTTTTAGCACCATGGATAGCACACATTTGTTGGTTTTCCTTTAAAACAGTTGCAAAGTGCCTATTGATAGAAACTTAAATGATGATAATGCACACTTATCATGACCTTTAAAGGTAGCATATGCTCTGTGCAGACCTTGGAAAAATTTGAAATCTGAATATTGGTTCCAATACGCATGAAATTTATGGGCTTTATAAAAATAAGTGAAGTGCTTGCACCCGTCAACTGTTTGCAGCTCTGTTTTTATAATCATGATATTCCTAGGTATGCTGACAACAGCTTCAGTTCATCACTGCTGTTCTTGTCCCTGTCATATGCCAGAGTTCAGTTAAGCTCCAGTTGCTTTGGTTCATACATATACATATTATTTCACTCTCTTTACCAAACATACACAGACAAAAAATGATCCTAAAAACTGAGAAAGATATCAAGATGACAGCCAGTTGAAAGTAGAATCCTTTATATGCCACGGATATGAACTATTATACCATCATCTTCTTCTCAAATCTCTGTTCATTGTGAACCATGAATCATGTTTAGAATAAATAATCTCTTAGGGATAACTCATGAAATCTTTGCCCAAGTACTATTCCCAACAGAAAAAAGATATTTTTCAGGTTTATTCTGAAGAAAATGCTGATAGTTGTTACCTTTGTTAGCAGAAAAATACTCAAAAACCCAAAGCTTTTAAGTTAAAGTAGTGATCCAATCTAGACATTAGACTAAAACACAAGTTATTTGAACTATCTAAACTTCTCAGGAATTTTAAACTTTTTTCCCTTTTCATTATATTATTGTAAAACATATAATATATATTATTTGATACAATGATATGTGTACAGTATGAGCTAAAGTTTAGATAATGCTTAGATAATGTAGACCATTGAAGATAAAAAAGAAAATTATTATATCAGTATTAATTAATATTTAAAATGTCTGTTAATGAGCATATATTTATTTAGTTTTTTCATTCAGAACTAAATACAATATGAAAACTGCTACAGATTGCATCAAAGTATTTGTTGTACAATAAATATTAAGCTGATTACTTAGGATTAAGGTCTCCACTGTATTGTTACTTAATATTATTTGTCCATGTTCAAAAAAATAAACAAAGCAGATGTCACAATGATTAAAATACAAAGAAAAAATGGGGAAAGAAAAAGAAGAAGAAAAGGGTTATTCGGTATCTAACTTTCCTATCTATAACATTTGGGCCCCTTAGAAGCCAGACAGCAAGTGTTTATATTTGCCATGCCACGTGTGATATATTGTATAGATGGGAACCATTCTTGCTTAAATTTAGTCAAACTTATGTTGTGAATATATACTGTTAATTTTGCCATGGCACCATATTCTCCAAGTTTAAGTTCCTGATTAGATATGTCACAATTGTATCTTACTTCTGATATTCGGCAAAGTTTATTCACACTGCTGTGAGCATGTATCTCATTAAATTGTGAATTTTTAAAATTCTTTTTCTGAGATTATATCTATTAATTAAAAAAAAACACTTAAGAATATTGGTTCAGGGAAGAATCTGGGCTTTGTTGCCAGTTTCCTGAAAGAATAAGCAAAGTTCACTTAATAGAGAGTTTTCCAAGAGACAAAATTCAAATTAACCAATCTATATCTTGTGTGAACTAATTAGATGCCATTTAGTTCATGTTGCAGTATTTCTTGGCATAAAGTGAATCATCTGAAAGGCAGGAGGTGCAGAGCCCCTTAGAGAAGGAATGTGACAATTAACAAACATGATTTCAACTTGGGGAGGGGGGGATTAAAAGTATTAAAAAGGTAGTTACTTGCTTTGCTGTAACTTTCTTTGATATAAGAAGGTGGGAAGGAAAACAGGCTTTTATGATTCTATTTACTAGAGTCTATATCAATAAAGCAAAGCTTCTGTATTTCTTGACTTGAAGTGACAGATGAGGAGAAACTTAAAACCTTCACATAAATATATCCTTATCCATAAAAGCCACGTCACTTAGTAGTTAGCAGTGGTGCTAATTAATATGTATGCCTTTGTGTTTTTAAACCTTTATGTGAAGAATCTATTCATTTTGTCTATTCAGATTATTTAATGCCATTGTCATACCAACTGCTATCTATGCCAGTGAGACCTGGAAATATAACATCAACGTTTTCCAACAACACTGCCTCAGAAGGATTCTTTGTATCTCATTTTGGGACCATGTCACAGATGAGGAAATAAAGAAGAAATTCCCAAAGACTCTCTGAGGTAGTGACAGAACGAAGAATGGGCTTTGCTGGACACCTGCTGTGCATGAGTGAGCAATGTCCAGCAAAGACTGCAAGCAATTGGATATCACCAAATGGTCAGAGAAAAATTGGAAGGCCAAAGACAAACCTGGCACCAAACATTTCAGGAAGACCTGAATCTTAAATGGAAAAATGCAGAGACTGTAGCTGCGGATCAAGAACTGTAGAGTATGTTTGTAGCCCGATGTGCTTAGCACAGGACGTGATTCTACTTATTATTAGGAAGGGAATAGAAATAATTATGTTTGCATTTTAATAATGGAAACCATATATACTTTAGAACATACTTTCTAAATTTTGAGTAGTATTTAACAAAAAAAAACTATATATATAAAGAAAAAGTATACCCAAGTATGTATATAATGGGAATGTGTGTTAAAATCTATGTATATAAAAGTGAAAAACACTCACGCAGCATCATGAAATCTCCAGAACCGTAAAGCCTACAAACTTGAAATTTGGCATGTATGTTCCTCTTGGCTTCTAGGTGCTCGCTAAGAAAGGATTTTTTGAAATGACCATCAGATCATTAGTATTTCTTATATTATTATTAACATGCTCTCATGCCAAGGAGTTAGACATTCTACTCCCCCTCTCAACCTGAAAATAACTCTGTTCCAACTGTCACTTGGGCGTGGCCAGCACGTGACTCATCCAGCCTGCAGGCTGGGAGTTTGGAGAGGATCAATGGAGCCAGCCTGAGGGAGAGAAGGGGAGAGGGTCAGGAGCAATGGGGCCAGCCTGAGGGAGAGAAGGGGGATAGGAGAGGAGAGGCCTCTGTGGGGCAAGCCTGAGGGTAGTATTTCTTATATTATTATTAACATGCTCTCATGCCAAGGAGTTAGACATTCTACTCCCCCTCTCAACCTGAAAATAACTCTGTTCCAACTGTCACTTGGGCGTGGCCAGCACGTGACTCATCCAGCCTGCAGGCTGGGAGTTTGGAGAGGAGCCTGAGGGAGAGAAGGGGATAAGATAGGAGAGGCCTCTAGGGGGCAAGCCTGAGGGAGAGAAGGGGATAGGAGAGGATCAATGGGGCCAGCCTGAGGGAGACAAGGGGGATAGGAGAGGAGAGGCTTCCATGGGGCAAGCCTGAGGGAGAGAAGGGGAGAGGAGAGGCTTCTGTGGGGCAAGCCTGAGCAGAGAAGGGGAGAGGAGAGGCCGATCGTAACTACTCATTAATTTTCAAGCTGTAAGTGTCAATTTATCAAGCCCGATCACATAGTTTCGTAGCAGAGCATGGGTATTCAGCTAGTGTATTATATTGGGGGAAATGATTGGGCGGGGGAAATCATTTGATTGACAAAATCATGCAATAAAAAGCAGAGAGAGAGAGAGAAGAGAGAGAATTTACAATAATTTTAGAAAAATCACCATAATTATATAGATTTTTCTTAAAGGCAAATGATACAGAAACAAGATGAGTGAACTTCAGTTTTAGAAAAAAGAAAACTGAGTGATTGCCAGCTTGATAAGTATATCTGTTCCTATGTACAGGTTGTCTTCAATTTACAGTGCCAAAGGAGCCTGGAATTTCAGTTGTAAATTGCTGTGGCCACAAATCAAGGCATCATACAACTGGACTTGATTTTATAACCAGTTTTACAAAGACCATAAAGCAAAGCAAGTCACTGTGGTCATTAAGCAACTCATGTGGTCATTAAGTAAATCTAGAATATCCAATGGGTGGAGGGTTGTTTGTTTGTTTTTTGCATTTTCTACCAGAAACAGTGAAAAATGTCAGAAATCACAGTCATGCGACCACAGGACATTCCAACCAGTCATAAATGTGAGTTGGTTGCCAAGAATCCAAAATGTGATCATATGACTGCAGGGAATATGTGGCAGTTGTAATTTCAAAGATGGGTTGTAAGTACCTTTTTGGAAGTCCATCATAGCTTTGAATGGTTATTAAGTAACTGATCATAAATTGAGGACTACCTGTACAGTAAATTTATTCGACTGAATGATTGAAAGTTCTACAGTAAAGAAATGGTAGAGAAAAAATAAAAACAAGAACTGTCCATCTATTTTGCCCACATCATTGTATTTTGTTTTTTTAAAAAACAAACTTTTATGCTATAAATGTTTTGTAGATTTTAAGATATTGATGCATATTTCAAATGACATATTGTTGTCTAAAATACTTCTTTTCCCAGTACAATTTGTTATGGTATTTGAAAAAGAAAATAATCAATAGCAAGAACACCAACAACAGAAAGCCACAATAATTGCAGAAATAATGCTATTGACACTTTTATTGGCCACTCTATATCTTTTTGGTGTATGTTGCTGCAGTCCAAGTGTCAGCCCTGGTGTGCCTGAGTGGTTAGCCCTGACTTCCTGTCAGGTTCTGGTAATCTGCGAAAAGAAAGCAAAGGACACAGTCCTGGTTTGCAACTGGTTTATCTTCGTCATGAATAACTCTGGCACGAACTGACCATCACCACAAAGTCAGGGCTAACCACCGCATGCTCACCTCCACCATTTAAGCGTCTCCCCAACCCCGCCCAACCACCCACGCGCACACCCCACCCCTCATGCGGAAACTATCAGGCTCACGCAGAAGCTATCAGGGTCCAACAGCCAGGCACCCCATGCGCGCAGGTGCCTGCCTGCTCCTCAGCTGTGTGGCCGCCTCACAGCTGATCGGCGGCAACATCAGCAGCGGCAATGGGTCTGACTGGGTCTGGCTTGTCTTCACCCATCCGGCTGGCATTCTGGCTTGGGCCCATTTGTCCAATAGGTATGGCATTCGGTTGGCATGGCACTTTCTGTTCTCCACTGGAATGGCAGCTCCGGCTTCTCCTTCCCCCACAGGAATGGCAGCCCCGGGCCGCCAGGCACACCAGGGCTGACATGCAGCCCCCCTACCACGGAGACAGCACCTAGAAAACAAAGGGCACAATGAGATGGTTCCATGCAAAAAACTAGCCCCTAATTTCATTAGCCCATTCCCAATTGTGAAAATCATTAACCCAGTTACAGTGAAACTCCAACTCCTGCGATTACTGGGGAAAACCCATCTGGTGTTCCATTGTAGCTTGCTACATCCAGTTCAGACAGCCCCCTTACGGGGACCCCCTCCTCAAAAACCCCCACCCATAACTGTGGGGGGGAGCAGCATTATGAGATCGATAAGATCTTAGACGCCCGGTGGCACAGAGGCCGGCTACAGTATCTCATCCTGTGGAAGGGATACCCATTGTCAGAGGCGTCATGGGTGCACAGCACAGACATGAGGGCAGCACGGCTGGTTACTAGATTCCACCGACAGAACCCAACCAAACCAGGTGGGGGGCCGGGTGGTGGTCAGGAACCATCTCATTGTGCCCTTTGTTTTCCAGGTGCCATCTACATGGGGAGGGGCGCATGTCAGCCCTGGTGTGCCTGGTGGACTGTGTCCTTTGCTTTCCTTTCACGGATTACCGGAACCTGACACCAAGAACATTTGGGAAATATAATTGTCTAGGTGTGTGTGTGTGTGTGTGTGTGTGTGTGTGTGTGTGTGTGTGTGTCTGTGTGTGTGAGTGTGATATATCATAGTCAAGAGATAAATTTGGGGTGAAGAGAGAAAAATGACGCAGGTGTTAGCTGTCTAAAGGATCCCAGTTTTTAGTATTTGGCCAAGAATAATATAATTTATTATATTTATTTATAGTGATATATCCATTGTTGCAAATATACCAACCTAATACACAAGTTTTAGGCTCCAAATATTGCAAAATCATAATAATTTTCTCAACCTAAAATTTTTTACTAAGATTATAACCTAAGATAACTTAAGTTATAATACCAAACAATTTTAAAAGATATATCTTGCTAGTTTATTTCTGTAGACAAACTACTATCACATTGATTTAGCCATTTGGCTCCAGGATGTAATAAGATCTCTTGAACCTATTGCAAGCAACATCCGCTAGAAAAAAATATAGAGAGAGTTCTGGTTCTAAGAGACCAAGAAAGAATGTCAACAGAGATTATACATTCCATTGATTCTTCGTATAAGGTAATGGTTTTCATATATCAGGAACTCATGGTGAACCTATACCTGTGAATAATCACTATATAGAAAAGTTCTACCATCATATATCTCAAAGCAGATGCATTTCAAAAAACCAATCATGGCTTACATAGTTCCATAGAAGAATGAGCATGACCACTGGTCTGAAAAATACAAAAGCATAAATCTTATGATATTACTTTCAGGAAGATAAATTGAGCGAAATGATTATTCTTTTTAATTCAGTGCAGATACCTTTTCTTCATAGTAACAGGGGAAAAAATATTCCAATGGAATAATTAAGGTCATAATAAACTGATTTGCTTCAGGAGAATATTCAGTGGAATATTTGTATATCTGACTGCAAAAGAAAGACTCAAAAGAAAACCTCTAAATTACAAAAAACAACATTCTTTTGCCAATGATTTTATATAGCCCCTCTACTTATATTTTCCAAATGGTATCATTATTTTATTTAGCTCAATGTGAAAAGCCAAAATAATTTTAAAATTTTTGCAATTATGTACAATTGTTAACCAAAACAATTGTTACACCAGTTGTTACACTTTTTAGTATAAAATACTCTCCATATACTAAAAAGTTATAGGATTGCCCCAAGAATTTTGGTTGGGTATTTGTAATAAAAAGTAGGGGCAAAAAACTTCAGGTCTGGAAAAACAAAATAATAGATTAAAGGCTAGAAATAATGTTTTGTTTGTTTGTTGTTTGTTTTTATTTAACGCATTTTAAGATCTGAATGTATGTTTGCACACTGTACCAAATAGACAATAAAGAAACTGTATTCTCTCTTACTATGACAGGCTACTAATCATCTGGATATACTTTCCATACCACCACATTTTATACTACATTCTTCTATTGACAGATTCACATATAATTCTCATTTTTCATAAGAAATTGATTTTGGGAGGGCCTCGGGGGATATAATGTCCCACAATTTCTGCATCAGAATATACAGCTTATTTTAGTATTACCATTCTAAAAAAACAGGGCTACCATATCTAGGCAGCCAAAATTTGTAGGACCGCTTGATTCTGGCTCACAAATATAATAAATTATAATTCTTTGTAACTTAGACTGATTATCTGTATTCAAATATCTTGGATAAAACATTCCAGAAAGTGCTATTTGTGCTGATGCTGACTGGATCTCATTTGTACTGATACCTGATTTTTTTCCCCTCAGCTATTTTCATAGCTGTGAGCATATCTGATATCAATCAATCAAACAAATAAATGCCTAATTATTATTACAAGCCTGGAAATCTTTTTTTTTTCATTTCTGCACAATCTTTCCTTCCTTCCTTCCTTCCTTCCTTCCTTCTTTCCTTCCTTCTTCTCTCCTTGCTCCTTCCTTCCTTCCTTCCTTCCTTCCTTCCTTCCTTCCTTCCTTCCTTCCTTCCTTCCTTCCTTCCACTATGTTGTCATTTCAGGCATTATAGGAGATTTTCTTTCCAGATTTAATAAGTAGCCTGGCATGAAGCATTGAGATTAGCTACTTTCTTGGTACCCACTGAAAATATAAAGGCAGCCCTAATTCCAGTTCTTTCTCCTCATGTAACACGAGGAAGAGAAACATGCAGTCTAAAATCCATTGGGCCTTTCATTTAGTACGGAGGAAAATCGTATATGCTAGAAAGTGTTTTGCTTTCCAAAACACATTTTATTAGAGATTTAAAACTACTGCATATAATGTAGCCTTACTCTGTTTTGCCCTGACTCTTGTGAGAGATTGACAAAATAACTTTATCCACCAGTTCATTAACAACTTGCCTTTACTTGTATCTCACCTTTGTAATGCCATATAGCAGATATGATGGATTACATTTGGCTTTCTATTTCTATTCAGAATGAATTATCATTACATTTTCAAGTCAGCCTGGAGATCTGGTGCTAGCCAAGTCCCACCAGTTATGCTGGTTTATATCATTGTAAAGTCCTCTCACAATGGAAATGATTGGAGATAGGAAATAGTTGAACTATTTTATACATAACGATGGCCTAAGGAGCAATAATTGAACATGGGAACTAATCTTCTGACATTCAACAATTTCCTGACGTTCATCATATTGTTGAACATTGGATATGTAATATACAATGTTTTTATTTTAACTGTATAAATAAATATACAGAATCTTAGTTTTATTGTTGATGTTAGACAGATTTTAAAGCTGCAGAATCAGCAATAGTGGCCATTTACCAAGTGGATCATCTCATAAATATATTAGTAATTAAAAAACTCATTTTAAAAAATGTTCCTGAAGATAGATATTCACAAACTAACATGTTGTAACTATGATTTAGAGATTTTTTTAAACAATTAGCTATCTGTCGTTTTCAAAGCCTTTTCAATCACATTTGAATACATTTAGAATTCTTTTGTTTTATTCTTGGAATATATATTGAAATTCATAGTGATATCAACATAACTATGCGTATATTTATATGAATTTAGAGGTTGTGAAAACCTCAAATAATCAGAATATTCCTAGATGACCACCAGCTGTGCATAGTTTAAGCTCATCAATAGGTACCATGCAAGGATATCACATTATGCATTCACAATAATATATTTGCATTTCAGAATATTTTCTGAGAGGCTGATATTTGAGGGATGGTGTTTGGAGGAAAATGATTTTTAAAAATACAAATTAATGCCCTTAGTGCAGCAATTTTGATGGCCTTTCCAGTTGTGGGGAGAAGGAATGAAGGAAGATTAGTTTTAAACAATGCATTCCCATGCAAAATGAAATTTAATTAGAAACTGCATGAACAAATTGTTACATCTCTCTAGAGAGCAAGAATGAAGAGAAAATTTATAGTAAACAGGTGTTTTTTTTCCCCACATGGAAATGTACCAGGAATGGAGCTAGAAAGCAGAAATATTCTCTCCAATTTTTTAAAAAAATCTATCTTCAGTGTTAAATGGAGATTCTCAGTCATCCAGGTCATGGCTGTCTCAAAGGTGCTTTTGTCAAGAGGCAACTGGACTTTCTTGCTTTTCTTTGAAGATGTTTCGTTTCTCATCCAAAAAGCTTCTTCAGCTCTGGATGGATGGTGGGGAATGAAAGGATTTATATTCCTTGCTGACAGCTGGTCATTTACATTCTTTTAGACAGTCCTTGAAGTCCCTTGGAGGTTTATCTGTGTCCTCAGGGTCACTTGAGTAGTGCAAATGGGTGTGGAGCCTTCTTGGAACTGCCGAAAGGACTGTGTTGTAGACTGGAGATAAATGATATAATATCCCTCTCTCACTGTTGAGAGAGGGCTGTTCAGTTATAACATAGACCCCTCTTTAAAACCAGCGCTTCCCACTGTCCAAAAATGTGGACTTTGCTGTCTTCAAAAGACTGGCCTTTGTCTTTTAAATGCAGATGGACTGCTGAATCTTGTCCTGATGGGTTTGTTGTATGTTGTGCCATGCGTTTATGAACATGTAAAGGGGGAAAGAAAAAAATTTTATTTTATTTTTGAAAATGACAGGAAGAGTAATCAGAAACATTAAGAAAGAAATCTTTATCATAAGAACTGCCACTGCATTGTTTGCTTCTCAGTGCTCCGAAAGGACTAGTTCTAATGCCCACAATCTACAGAAAGATCACCATCAATTTTCTGGGCACACACACACACACACACACACTCAAAGCCTGGATGGCATCGGTTTAGAAGAATAATTGCAATCTTGGCCTTATTTTATCTTTCTTTCCTTAAGGAGAACCTAAATTCCTATTGAATCATGAAAATAGAATTTTTTTCTCTTTCACACCTGGATTTCTCTCTGCCATTCTGCATTCCTGTTACAGTACTTGGTTTCTCATGGAGAATTTTTTTCAGACAGGAAATGAAGATCACACTCTCCTTTCAATTGCTTTTCTCCCCAACTTCTTGCTTTTCCCGTTGAATATCTTTCAAAATCAACATTAGCTAAGATAATGCTTTCTTTGGATATCCATTGAGTTATAGTGGGACTACATCACCTCTGGCTTAGTTGTGTAAATTAGTTGCATCAGTGAGTTTGTGTCAAGCACTATAAGGCAAAAAAAAACAAAACACCCTCAGGAAACAAGAATCATTACTTTATTGCTAGAAGGGCATTGCAACAAAATCTTGAAAGCCTGCCAAAAGGATTCTTCAGTTCCATTTATTCCTAAATGAACCAGAATTGCTATGAATTTCTTTCTTACATTTCCCTGCTCCTACAAACTTAGTTATCTTTTCCATAATATTTCTGCTTCCTCTTTAATATTCCCACGGTTTTTTAGACATTCCCTTACAATTAGTGAAAAGTCATTACAATATAATCCACAATAGCAAAAAAATACCACCCCATATTCTGATGCAGATCTGATTTCTAAATTTCTAAATTTCACCAATGAAATTTATGGAATTTACTGAAAGCAAAATTAGCATATTGATATACATTAGTTAATTCTTTTTAGGTGGCTGTAGGAAATTACTGAAATTACTGGACGTCAAAATTAAAACACTTTCTAAAAATAAACATAAATATATAACAATAGCAATAGCACTTAGACTTATATACCAGGGTCAGTATATTGTCCCCAACAATCTGGGACCTCATTTTACTGACTTCAGAAGGATAGAATTCTGAGTCAACCTTGAGCGGTCAGAATCAAACTCCTGTGGGCAGAGCCAACCTGCAATACTGCATTCTAACCATTGCACCACCACGGCTCTTGGCATTCCTGTCCAGCACCTTGTTCACTTCTGAATATTCAACAAAATGTCCCCAAGTACAATCTGAAAACCTTCTGGAGCCATCAAATATCTGGAGCAGGCCTTTCTTCCTCCTACTTGTTTATTTTTGTTTACCAGAA
>QLTV01001313.1:341824-360861 GCA_003457575.1 Thermophis baileyi
TTTGTGTCCCGGCTGAGTCGCCAGAAATGTTGCAGCAAATCTTGTCACCAATTCAGGACACAAGACCACAAAGGGTTGGAGAACACAGGTTTATTTGCGCAAAGGTTCAGAGCATTAGCATGGCAAATTCTGAACCCCAGGCTACGCCCGAGGTATTACTTTTATTCCTTTTGCAACCCCAGCCCTTCCTGAGGCGTTACCCTACCAAGCTATACAGAAAGAAGAAACTATTATAATTGGTTATATGGCTATACTTTCCCTTATAAGGATAATTAAGACACTACAGGGCTGGGGCTTATCTTACACCATCTACTTAATTCCAGTTAGCCCTAATCTTACAGTTAAGGTTACAAAAGCTATTTACTTAGTACATGGTTTATGAAGCAATACTTGGGTACAATTTGCAATCTTCTCGGTACTTTCCAAAAGCCTACATTTTTCACACAATATAATTCTTACTTCTATGGTTAGTATGATAACTAAATTAAATGTATCCCACTCCCCTGCCTCAGAATCTCTACTTCCAGTCAGGACTACATTACTGGTGGGATCATCTCCTAAAGCTCTTTGTAGGTAAGTCACATAATCAGAAAACTTTTTCTTGGCTCTAGCAATTTGTCAGGTAGTGCAAGCGAGCCAATTGTCACAGCATTATATCTACAAGAAACCAAACTGTCCAGTGCTTATTCAAATTACACTGTAGTCCTTTTCTTGAGATTCTGCCACAACCAGACTGCAATGGTGACAGTTTCGCTTAGAAATGAACTTCCTCATATAGACAAAGCAGGATGTCATTATCAAGATGTTAAATGAGTTTCTCATGTCAGACTTTTTCCTAACCTGGGAATGAACAGAATGATAACTAGCTTCTTCTGAGCTTATTTCTTTGCCAAATATCTGCTTACATTTTTTGAGATAGAAATAGTTCATATTGCATATTGTAACAGAATTTATGAGTCAAACTGCTAAACTGTGTCACAAGGCCCTAGACTTATTGGAGAAGGAGTATGGAAAGTTCTGCAATCCCATTTATTTTATAATCTGTGGAGAGAGGAAAAATCCTCACTTAATGTTCTTAATAAAATCCTCTATTTTTACCTTTACTATTCCAATGTTTCTCCATCCATTTTAGCCATTCCTCTCCTTGTTTGAGTTTTCTGTACAAATAAGCAGCTACCTTCACTGTCTACTCTCAGACAGGAATGAGGTCAGTATGGTTAAGTGTGCCAAGATTAAAAATGTTACAGAAGAACATCTCTTAGACTACACTTCGAGTAATTAAAGCATGTCTAAGAATATTAACTTCACTGTACACATAAAACACATGATTTCCCCCAATGTAATGTAATAAAAGCCTTGTACTAAGTTTCTGCATCATTCCATAGTCTGTAAATTGAGAAGCCATTTGCCTTGTCTTTGTGTGATTGTAGGAGCCTTAAGCATTAAGTCCATCTTGTTGCAGTGATATTCTCTCTGGTTGTCTTTATTGGATTCTGTATTAAGTTTCTCATCATAACTATTCAACACCACAGACAATGCTACTGCCCTACAAAAAGACCTTGACTATGTGTCAGAATGGTCAAACAATTGGCAACTCCAAATCTCAACAAACAAACACATTGGCAAAAAAAAAATCAGAACACAAAATACAAGCTGGGTGGACACGACCTCGTAGACGACCCTCACTCTGTCAAGGATCTTGGAGTACTCATCTCTAATGATCTAAGTGCCAGAGCTCACTGTAACAACATTGCCAAAAAGGCATTAAGAGTTGTAAACCTAATCTTGCGTAGCTTCTTCTCTGGTAATATTGTACTACTAACTAAAGCATACAAAACATTTGCTAGACCAATTCTCGAATACAGCTCATCTGTCTGGAACCCGCACTGTATATCGGACATAAATACAATTGAGAGAGTCCAGAGATATTTCACGAGAAGAGTTCTCCACTCCTCTGCTCCAGGGGTGGGTTCTGGCTTACCTCGCTGCCGGTTCGCTTCCTCATGCACTGCGCGGGCACGCGGGCATGCGCAGTGCTAAAAACCCAAGATGGTGGCACCTACAGTGCCGCCGAGAGAAACAGTTCAGGGGCATGTCCAGCCGGCCATCGCTGCCAATTCGGCGAGCAGGGAGAAATTCCTGCTACCGGTTCTATAGAGCCTGTCTGAACCGGCAGGAACCCACCTCTGCTCTGCTCGCAACAGAATACCTTATGCCACCAGGCTGGAAATTTTGGGCTTAGACAACTTAGAACTATGCCGCCTTCAGTCTGACCTAAGCATAGTACACAAAATTATCTGCTACAATGTCCTACCTGTCAATGACTACTTCAACTTCAACTGCAACAACACATGAGCAAACAATAGATACAAACTTAAGGTAAACCTCTCCAAACTCGATTGCAGAAAATACGACTTCAGCAACAGAGTGATCAATGCCTGGAATGCACTACCTGACTCTGTGATTTCATCCCCAAACCCCCAAAACTTTAACCTTAGACTGTCTACTGTTGACCTCACCCCATTCCTAAGAGGTCTGTAAGGGGCGTGCATAAGCACACCAATGTGCCTACCGCCCCTGTCCTATTGTCCCCATTTATTCATATCCATTTCCTGTATTCATAATCATGTTTATACTTATATCTGTTAAGCTTGACAAAATAAATAAATAAAAAGAAATAAATAAACTATCATATCTTCACCACCGAGTTGAGTGTATTGATGTAGCAATGCTGGGTAATTGTTCATTCTTACTGGCATTTTAAAGAGAAGTTCTTCAGGACCCACAATAATGGAAGTACCTACAAGCACCAAACTCTTTCAAGTTGGATTCTGGAGTCTTTCCTTCTTTGAAGGCTTACCTGCCCCAACAGGACATTGTGTAATTATGAGGAAGAAACAGGAGCCCATCCCAGTTTGTCTTGCTATTCCTGAGGGAAAAAGTACAGCCCCAAATGCACACTGAACTGGATGTGTCATCCGTCCTTACCCCCTCCCTCCCTCCTCTTCTAAAATGGTGTGTAACAGTTTATTAGCTATGATGCTTTATTTTGCTAAGCAGAAATACTATTTCACTGATAGTTAATCTATGATGCATATATTTATATAAGCCATTAATCAAGCCATTCAATTCAGGCTATGATGAGAGATCTATATAGAGTGCTAGTAATCATATTTTCATTGATAATTCTGTACTGTATCTGAAACTGCCTAGATAACATTTGAGCCTGCTTACACATAACCCTCCTATTTTTTTTTTTACATACTTGACTAGTGACGTTTGGATCTACTGTAGTAAAATCCATGGAACTTCTGCAGTCAAGCGATGTGTACAGAACTTTGTGCAAAAGAAGATAGATTTTTTTTGCCATCAGATATGTAATTCAAGAAAGACAGAAGCTTAAAATGTGAGATCTTTAGCTTTAAGTTTGTTTAAGACCAAATAATGTTATTAAAGCCATTTACAGAATGGCTCTAAGACATGAATCACATACTGACACACAGACCTGCACTCTTGACAATAGGGAAAACAGGTTTTTTTTTTCTAAGCTGCTAACTGCTAACCTATCTAACAGCACCCTCTAGTGTGTGCTCCAGTATTTTTACTTTTTATAAGCCATCTGGACCTTTTGTGCTAATGGTCCACCTTATAGTTAAACTGTCAAGATGAATACATTTATCCCACTTCCATCTGCTCTTATTATTTCCCTTCAATGCTTTGTTTACAATCATTGCTAGTGAAGAAGGATAGAAGCAACATAGGTGCTGTAGAAGATTAGTACTCAGGTTTCATTTGTCATTGCACTATGAATCTTTGATTCATGTGCACAGAAACATATTGGAAATGAATCCTTCAAGAAAATTGGCAAATGTCTTCAGTATATGCTAAAATCTGATCAGCAAAAACTGGGGAAAATAACAGTGTTTCCAATATTAATATTAAAACGCAGCCAGCTGTAATTAACTTTCAAGTGGACCAAATTTCACTGAAACAAACCCATAATTCTGATAAACAAAGCACAGTGTGTTGGCTTTAGTAATTCTGTACTTTTTCATAATTTCCATTATTTATTTGTTTTATTACATGTATTTCTTAAGCTCTAAACCTAAGAATTAGATTACAGACCTGCATACCCGTTAATTTTCAGATTTATACCCTTGGTTGCATTATATACGGTAATCTATTTAACTTTTTCAATAAATCTTTCAACCAACAATATGGCACAATCTTGCATTCAAAAGGAGGTAGGCATCACACCCTCAACTAAATGGCCTCTCTCTTTATATTTCATATTTATCCATGAATACATTAAAAATTGAATAGGACATAAAACCTCCTTGTGCTACTCCCTGTTCAATGTTAAGCTCTTAATTAGGCATTCCATTTATTCTTATGCTAACTTTACTTCCATCACATTCCACTTGTATTACATTCAGGTAGATTAAACTGAGAGGTTATGACTGATCCAATTTAGAATGCAATTCGTATCAAAAATGGAAAAACATTGAGATTAAATATTTTAGAACAGGATGCTCAATATCACAGAACATCTGCTAAGTGTGTTATTTCCATCAGCTCAAGCAGCAGGCATCAAGTGAGATTTCTGTAAAATCAAATGATAAAATGGGAAGACAACAGTTTTGCTTCACTTAAAATAGATTTAGGACAATCAGAAAAATATGGAATGTGTAACTTCTTTGATCACACCTAGTAATACCACTTATTACAATAGTAATAGCACTTAGACTTATATACCGCTTCACAGTGCTTTACAGACCTCTCTAAGCGGTTTACAGAGTCAGCATACTGTCTCCCAACAATCTGGCTCCTCATTTTACCAACCTTGGAAGGATGGAAGGCTGGGTCAACCTTGAGCTGGTGAGAATCGAACTGCATTATAACCACTGTGCCACCACGGTTCATTATCTCATTATATTGGAAGAGTCCAACATATCTGCTGTTTGCCTCTTTATCATTTCTGACTGATGTTATATTTGCTTTATATATTCACTACCCAGCTTTATCCTGTTACCATTTGAACAGTCAGAGAGTATTCATTCTTATTTCTGATAATTTAACTTGAAGCAGAGCTTCTGTATTTGGACTGCAATAATCCAGAAGACAATTAAATATCATTAGATCAGAGGACTTTTTTTCAACTTTCTTTTCTCAGGATCACTTCCCACTTTTAAAAATTAAGGAAGACCCCAAATATTTTGTTGGTGTGGGTTATATTTATCAATATTTACCATATTAAAATTTAAAATGGATGCATTCGCTGCCAACATTGCTTTTCATGGTTGTTTGATGGAATTTTAATATTGTATTATTCTTCAAATAGACTGGCAAATAATTTTGATTTTGTGAAATCCTGAGAGTGTCTTGGGGAGGGGGGGTTCCCTAAGGTTCCTAGGACTATTCTTTCAGAAATACTGCATTAGATAATCTTATGATTATTTGGATTTTGCAGTTTCAATAGAATGATTCTACTGGTTACCAATGAAAGCACACCAGAATGTTCTAAAAAATGGCTGCCTTGGTGGGAGTTTCCACATCCATTAAATCTGAGGATGATTACTATCATTTCTCTCCCCCCCCCCAGAATGTGTGAACACTTCCAAACAAGGTTCTATGATGAAGTATTTTAGTTTTCTATGAACGTCTGGCATTAAGATAGGTGTTCATTCAGAACTACCAGAATTGTGCTTTGAAAAAAAAGTGTGACTCTTTTCTGCTCTGTAGTGCTCATTCATATTTGTTCTGATAGCATCCCCATCGTTCTTCAGGCTCATTGGAAGTGTCAGATATGATGTGCTCAGGGGTGGGTTCCTACTTACCTCACTGCTGGTTCGCTCCCTCCCGCACCTTGTGCGCATGCCTCACACGTGCGCCTCATGCATGCGCCTCGTGCGTGCGCCTCATGCGTGCACCTCATGCGCGCACGCATGCGCAGTAGGAAAAAATCCCCCCAAAATCCCCAAAAAATTTTAAAAAAGCCAAAAAAAAGATGGCGACCGCATGCACAGTGCTGGAAGCTTCTGCACATGCTCAGAAGGGGGGGAAATATTAAAAAATAAAAAAAAATCAAAAAAAAAATTAAAAAAAGATGGCAGCCCCCACGGACTGGCACCGACCGATCCGGTTCGGTGATGTCATAGTGACGTCACCAGTGGGCCGCTAACAGCTTGGGAGAACCGGTTCAAACCGGGAGGAACCCACCCCTGGATGTGCTGCTTTAATAAATAGCAAAGAGATGATATGCTCATGATCACACAAAGACTGGAGCATTTCTTCCAAATCATTTTTGTAATATGTGTAGCCCAACCATTTATTCATGCATGCATAAAACTGTTAAATGGGATAAGTGATTTAAAGGTGTCTCATGAAACAGAAAAGGCATAATGTATAATACAATCATACTGACTAAAATGTCTGGTACAAATTAATTTTTAAAATTGAAGCCAAGCTTATAAAAAAACTGAATTTTGAACATTGCATTTAAATATTGCTTTTTTAAGGAAAGAAAGTGTATATTTGACCTCTGTTTTAATAAAAGAAAGAAAAAAGCATGTAGGTTAACATTTTGTTGCTACTTGTGCATGTATGTAATATATCTGAACACATGTGTGCATATTTTGGAAAATATATGGCTGACTATCATACGTTTGTTTGAATGGAAGGTACAGACTTGAAAAATGCAAACTGATTCTTTTGGTGTGATTAGATCATGAAATATTCTAAGGAAATGGAGCAGAAAAAATAAAATGAAAACCAAAATGCGGTATTTCTCATTTTTATTTTAATGAAAAATACATTGAATCAATACCATTAATAAACTCTTGTGCCTTCCCTTCCTTGTTTTATAGATTTTATGTGGCACATACAGAGATAAAAGAACCTAATTCCCTGTTCTAGGTCACTGTTCATTTGTTCCCTGCTATGAAGGCTATAACAGCGATAATTTAAAATCCAGCCTTATCGACACTTCTACATATGCTTAATTTAGATTCATATAAGTGGCTAAGTTGAGGTCAATGAAACTGCTTGTGTGCTGAAAGACAAACGTGTGTTGCCATTAAATGAAAAATAAAGTTTAGATATCATAAGTTATGAATGCTGATCATAAGATTTTACTCCAACTTCCATGTTATATGTCTGCTGGTTTCCTTGATGATTAGATATATCTTTTTTTTTACATTTAACATTTGTTTCTTGTTTCTTTCAGAAAAACAAATGAGCACAAAGTACAAAAATGTCCCTGTTCTAAGAAAAGGAAAGAATAACTGTACTGCAACCATTTAATGGATACTAATATGACATTACCTAGAACAGTGGTTCTCAACCTGTGGGTCACGACCCCTTTGGGGGTTGAACGACCCTTTCACAGGGGTCGCCTAAGACCATCAGAAAACACATATTTCCGATGGTCTTAGGAACCGAGACACCGCTCCTCTATCTGCCCACATACGAGTACCCGGGGACGGTGCGATGCACGGGCAGCCCTCGAATGCACAGGCGCCGATGGAAGGGCCGCGCGCGCTAGCCCGCCATATTGGTGGCATGCCCCCTTTGTCACCTCATCGCTTCTTGCCTGGCAATGCGCACGCGTGGGGAGGGGGCGTGACGGGGGTCGTGGCGGCGTGGCGGGGGTCGCAGCATTAGGAAGGTTGAGAACCACTGACCTAGAAGAACAGGACATTTTCCCCACGGACTCTATGGTATGGAGAAAATTCCCTTATTTTTACTGTAGACAACTGCATGAGAATGAATTTGTTGATACAGCTGTCATGGGGAATCATGAAAATGGTCTTGATATGATCCCTATTTGATGCATATTGATCAGTATTTATTCTAGGTTAATTCTTTTCTATTGTGTTTGTTTCAAACCATTTTAGTGTCTCTTCCTATTATCATGTTATAAACTGACTCCCACCCCCATCTGAGCTTCAGCATTTGATATTTCAATGGAATGACCTACTTATGAGTGAACTATAAAGCAGGATCCCCCCCCCAAAAAAAACCAGTCTGCGTCAGAAGTCACTTTTTAATAGAGCCTCTTACTGTATATGCACAGGTTAGATTTGATTCCTTCAGTGATCGTTTCTTTTCCTTTTCCCCACCTGTTTGGGATATAGGTTCTCATAAAATGTTCATGAATATCAATTGCCCATAATAGGAATGTGATTGGATTTGATTAATTTCTAAACCCTGAAGTGAATTGGATTTCTTTGTAAAAAGATAGGATCAGCCAAATGTGGTTAATTGATGCATATTAAATTGAACTTGAATGTTCCTGGAGCATTTTTCATAATCTTAAGATTAAAAATATAGTACATCTTCAAAAATTGACATTTTTTGCCAAACTGTCTATATTCAGGAAAGAGAATGTAATTTTGTGACTGAGAAAACTACCTTTAATCATAATATAATGGTTTTACCAAGATTATTCCATTTCAGTCCTTTGGCAACAGTTTGTTGAAATAAATATACTGTGATATTGTTTATAATGTTCAGTGATCTTTGGTAATTTTCTTTCTTTAGGATAGAAATACAGAATCCAGGAAACCTTCTCCTTAGAGAAGCAGCATAGAATTCAGGAGAAATAATGACTTTTTGCTTGGAAAATGCCAAATGTCTCTGTTTTTCTGGCAGTATTAACTTTATACTGCAACAATTGATACAATTTATTCATAAAAATAATCTAACAGAATCTCTGAGTTGAATAAAAGAACTTACAGGATTATTAACAAGATTTAACCCATAGACCACAAGTCATTTGGGGGCACTGACCTAACATTTAACATGATACTTTTATACTCTCTTCATCTGCGAGAGGAAAATAGAAAAGGAAAATTTCCCAGAGAGGAAAATAGAAAAGGAAAATTTCCCAGTTCAGCTAAATAGAATAAATACCCAATAATATGTGCCAGTGGTGGGTTCTGGATCCTTTTGCTGCCAGTTTGCTCAGGCGCGCGCATGCGTATGTGCACATGCACACACAGCAATAAAAAAATAGCTTCTGCGCATGCGCAGAAGCAAAATCCAAGATGGCGGTGCCCACGGAGACACCGACGGAACCGGCTCCATGACATCATCGCCGAGCTACTAACTGTTAAATTAGGGCTTTGCCGGCTTGACAGAACGAAAACGAGGCTTGAATTTAAACAGGAACCTTTTATTCTCCACTTCAGCACCAAAGGCTTCCACTCAGCAATTGGACAGCAACCAGACTTTGACAGCTCCTTTTATAGTCAAGCTGTCAAACTGTCAACCAATAGGAATGCTTTATTTTCCCGCTAGCCAGCTGCTTGCGCTTTAGCCAATAGGGCTTCAGCAAGCGGCTGGCTTGTCTTCTAGGCGGTGGTCATAAGTCGAGGACTTCGTGAAAGCACAAGAAGCAGGCTTGGCTTTCTTGGAGGGGTCATAAGTCGAGGACTTAACACTAACGGTTCTAAAGAACCGGTTAGAAACGGTAGGAACCCACCTCTGATATGTGCCCAATACCTGCAGCCTGTTGGATTTGGCACCATTAAACAGAGAGAGGCTTTTTCCAGTCAGTACAATTTCCTGGTAACCTCAGAGACATAGTGATACAGCTTTTGTTGGCAATGGTCCAGAAGAGATCAGTGACTGCTTTTTTCTAGCATGATCTAATTTTCAGTGTAACCCACAGCCTTGTTATTCCCTGGTAATGATCCATAAAAGTACTAACCATAGTCACTTGAGTGAGATGGGCAGGGCCGAAATGAGATGAATGAATGAATGAATGAATGAATGAATGAATGAATGAATGAATGAATGAATGAATGAATGAATGAATGGACAAACAAACAAATCTACCCTGCTTAGTTTCTGAGTTTTATTGGATGCTGCCACTAAAACTGTCTGAAACTAAACTATCATTACAGATTATGCCAATCAAATTTAGCATGGGATATCGTTACTGTGTTTTAACATAATCTGAATCACTAGAGGTTTTTTTCCCTCCAATGCTCCATCCCCCTTCCTCCTCAAGATTCATTTTCATTATGCAATCTTGGTGATCTATGTCAAATATCAATTCCTAAATATAATAATATTAGAGCTTGTTCAGGTTTTTTTTTAAATAGGCACTATTTCGCATCAAAGTGTTTTGTTCATGAGTTTATCCTCATGAATTTATCCTTTTGTGCTCCCTTTGTATGGAATGGAAATAAGTTTATATGCATTGAATCTAGTGTTAGAAAATAGCGCTAATACATTGCTGCTAATTTACTTGAGCACTGGAAAGGAAAGGGCCTTCTGCTGAGGTCAGTATTGCTATTATTTGTTTTCTGTTGGCCTAGCTAATGATTTCCTCTCTAAAACAGGTAGCCTGAGGTAGATTTGTTCTGCCTTTAATCCAATTTAAAGCCACAAACAAATGAGTCTTGGATCTGCAGACACTGGTAATCCTAGCTTCTTGTGAAATATATATTTTAGATCAGTAACACCTAGCATGGATGGAGGGGGTCACAAAAGGCAAGATGGCCCAAGTAGCACCTGCATATATGGTACAAGTAGAAAAGGGGCAGGGCTTATATCCTGAAACTGCTTCCTCCATCTTGCCTTTCTTGAACTGTTCCCCAATCACTGCAGATGCTATTGCTTCAGTTGCCTCTTCATTCTTTTCACTGCTTGTAAACAGTGAATACAACACCTTTTCTATTACCCTTCTGTAAATGTCATTCAATATGTCTTTTCTGATAGTTCAGTTCCACTATTAACAGTGGAAAGGGTTTTAAATATAAACTCTGTTTCCTTTATTCCTAATTCTGTCAGCATTTTACTCCCATATTTCTAGTTTCCAGTTTGGCAAGAAACCTCTGTTTTCTTCCTTTTAAGTCTGAATGCCTAAATAACGTGCCCCATTTTCCAGGTCCTTTAGTTTAATTACAGTTTGGCAGTAATCCCACTTTTTCATAACAAAATAAGGGAAAAAATGGGAGAAACAAACAAATAAATATCACTTTTGTCTCTGTATGTTCATCCTTATGCCAATCAAAACAAAGCAAAAAGCCATATCATAAATATGCATCTTTTGATATGTTGCAATTTTCTTACAATAATGTGATATTTATCTTCTGTGAAGGAGCACCATAAAAAAGTGAGAAATATCAAAAGCTACTTTTCCATAAGCCTATAATAGACCAATTCCAGAGAGATAAGTTTCCAGTTACCCAATCATATGAATTGATTCCAAAGCTGAGGTCAATTAATTGTTAGATGCTGGGCAAGATAACGAGACTGTTCTGCCAAACTCTGCTAGAAGAAATTCAAGCTGTCATTGACAAGTTAACTTCCACAAGCAAGATGGATTTACCTTTTAAATCAGACCTGTATTCACAAGGAAGCAATTGATTAATACATGGCCACTTATGTAAGTTTGTACATCATGTGTGTGTGTGTGTGTGTGTGTGTGTGTGTGTGTGTTTGTATGCAAACCTTATGGAATAGTAATTTATTACAACTCTTTTAACAGTCCATTAGTCAAATATAACCTTGGAGGTTTTGAATTGTAGGTGAAATTTTCCTTTAATTCCTATTTGCAGTAATGTGTATTTGAATGGATGCCCACAGTAACACAGTGCAAACTGAAAAATATTGCTAATTCTATTATTATTTCTGTATTAATATTATATGTAAGGAACAATATGTAATAAAGCAAAACACCTAAATGCCAAAAATATATCTTTATATCATCTATAGCTATAAATCACAGAGTGAGTCAGACAGATCAGACAGACAGATACTGGAAAGTACAGTAAATAACTTTGTTCAATTTTTCAACGGTGATTTAATGTTTAAACCTTACCTACTATGGAAGGACAGGCAGAGAAAGGCACTGGTCATTATGACTTACTATATAACATTTTGACTCTTCATGGATGGGATCTATTATGATGCCTGGAGCAACATCTTCCAATAAAACTATTCATGTCAGTGTGGAAAGAGGGGTCAGTCTAGTAGACCAACAATTTTAGATTCCTTAGAGTTTGATCTTCTCTCTGCTATTGCTTAAGAACTATATAAAAAGTCAAACCTTGTAGTAGGGCTGTATAACCTGTTATCCTTCTCTTCTTTTCATCTCATCTATTACCTTTTCCTTAGCTTCTTACAACTATAACTTTCTTGTTTCTTTCTCATGATTTATGTTGCCTTTATTTACTATCCTATTGTGATTTATGTTGTTTGCTTGTTTAGTATCCTATGTCTATCACTGACTTTGTATCTTATGATTTATGATGATTGTATTTTATTATTATGATCATAATTTATCACTTGTTGCTTGTATGTACACTGAGAGCTTATGCACCGGAGACAAATTCCTTGGGTGTCCAATCACACTTACTCAATAAAGAATTCTATTCTATTCTATAAATGCTTTGAGACAGGTTATCCATCAGTTTGGGGGTGAGATAATATTAGGACACTGATGATACACATTTTTACATTGCCCCTCAAGCAAATGCCACTGAATTCTTGACTCAGTGTTTGAAGAATGGATAAAGAATGGATGTAAGGAAAGCACTGAAGCTAAAGTGAAGCAAATGTTTGTGTAAAGGGCTCTTGATTAGCTCAATTAATAGGATGATGTTTCCCTTTGAAAAAGCAGGATACTTACAAGTTCTCCTGGACTCACAGCTACAGCTATATAGGCTAGTGAAAACAATGCCTAACTTTAAGTGATTTGTGAGGTGAAGGGTCAGAGGCCCTCAGGTAATGTTATTGAGTTGTATCCTCTATTCTGTGAAATAGTCCTTCTGTAAAGGTCAGGTTAATACTTCCAGAAATTGGAAGGCCAATAATTTTTTGGGAAGGCAGTTGGAGACTGAGGGTTGTTGTCATTGTGCTCACTGCACTTATTCTATGCTGTTTACAGTTTCTGTTGCAATTTTATTTTATTTCATTTATTTTATTTATAGTTTCAAGTGGTAGAATCCCTGATTTTTAAAGAAAAGCTGGTTTATATTTTGTTTTGACTTTATATTGGAATAAGTTATCAATGAATTTATTTATTTTTTTACCCCAGAAAGTATCACAAAAGTGTTTCCAGGACACTTAAGCTCCTAACAACAGACTACATTAGTTATCTTCATTGAAGGTCTGTGCTACTCTGTTCACTTATTTTACTGTCAAAGGAAGGTCTCAAAAACTTCTGTGCATTCTGTCTTTGTTATGAGAGCCATGTCTGCTGGGAACAAGGCTAATATCAATTCTGGCCAGAGCTATGGATCTATAATTGGCAGGATGCATCATCAGCAACAGTTTCCTGTGTGGCCATCTCTAGCAGACAAATAGAGCAAGAAAAATAAATTTGCTAAGTAGAACACCTATGAGATTTGATTCTTTGTTTGCTTACTTTTTCATCAAGTCACATCTTCTCTTGTTGTTCTAAGAACCATTAGAGCATATAATAAGAGTTTCAACCAATTGGAACCTTCTGTTTGCAAATAGCTGGCAAATCATTTCTCCTCTTGTGCTCTATTATAGAGACTAGCCTTGAGTTCAGAGGGATGTTTGGAAATAGAATCTGGGCAGAATTGCCTCACAAGGAAAAGTCTGAGATTCTGGTCATTTTATTAACTGCAAGGCAGATATTGTTATAAAAATTGGAGAGATTAACAAATTACTAATAGAAATTACATGAGCTGAAGATTTTGTATGATGCAGTGAAACTTTGGAGAGCAAATGAAAACTGTCTGTACTGTGGCCATTAAGTGCCTATAGTACCTACTACTTGAAGGAAACTCAGAAAGGTAAGAAAAGTTGACAGTGAAAACTACATGAAGCCATGTATATTGAGTTCCAAATAACAGGGATGTATCCTTTAATTTTAGATATTAAACAGCTAGTCACTGCTGCCTCATTTTAAAGCACAGTCCTTCACTAAAGGTGAAGAAGATGAAAGGAAAGGCATATCCAATTCAAAAGATTTAATTTATGGCTGAACTGTTGGGTTCTTGGTGTTCTCTGAACTTGGTTGTTTGCTTATGGACATTTTATTATGCAGCTAGGTAAGGGTAAGGGAGAGTGGGGATATGATTCCTAGATTAAGATATTGTAGAAGGGAGTTGTTAAAGAATCTGTGTACATGCATACAATTTCAGAAGTATAATAAAGTTAGTATTTAACATGCAGAAACTTAATTATATGTTCTGTGATATTCTAGACCAGAATAAAGTAATGTGAAATGTTACAACCAGTAACTATCTAACTAGATTGTCAAAGTGCAACAAGAATGTAATAGCATTTATGATATACAGTATAAAAGGAGAAGATGGCAGATGAATATATATCCTGCTCAGATTTCCTCTCGCTTTTTGCTACAATGTATCAATATCTGGCAGTGATATTTCTTACAGCCATTCCTCCTATGCCCAAATCTCTGCTTCTATGGAAGGGCTCCCCCAAGGCTAATCCTTCTATTTCTCAAGGAGAGAGAAAAGCAATTTAAGATTATTTCTCTGCCATATTCACTTGCAGCACTTTCATCCACTTGAAACAGACAGTTTTGATGCCAATGATCCAATGGTTCAAAAAAAGAAAGTTGAATGAAAGATCTTGCATATATGGTTGCTTATCTTCAAGTACAATTTTATAATATTCAATGAACCAATAAAGGTTTCTGAAACTCATTTCTCTCACAGCCTACAGCAACTATATCTAAGTTTTGTTTTGTTTTTTAACCAAGGGATACAGTATATATGGTTTTTGAATATCATGGAAGGATGGGATAAGAAGAAGTTGGTTGAAATAGGAAGGACCAGGTCAGAAACTAAACCTGTCTTAAGTTAAAATTAAATTGAGTTTTTGAGTTAATTTGAGTACTTAGTCAGAATTAAGGCCAGGCTATAATAATGAGACAGCATTGGTTGCAGAGGTGGGTTCCTCCCTGTTTGGACCGGTTCTATAGAACTGGTAGTAACTTGGCGGCCTGGGTCAATAGAACTGGCAGTGACCCAGGCCTGCCATGCCCCCGAACCGGCTCTTTCGGCGGCGCCGTAGGTGCCACCATCTTGTTTTTTTGCTTCTGCGCATGCACAGAAGCTTTTTTAAAGCACTGCGTATGTGCAAAGTGCCCGCGCGCCTGCATGGCGCAGCACTGAGCAAACCGGCAGTGAAGAAAAGAAGAACCCACCCCTGATTGGTTGCACTTATGGATGACATTTTGAGGGCTTGGGATGGGGGATGGTGTATTCATGCTGACTCTTCTGGAGTTCTCAGTGGATTTTGATACTATTGCTTTGTGAAAGTTCTAATTGGTAGTAAGTGAATCTAATGGACAGAAAGGAAAAGAAACAAGACATTTTTGTTTATATTTCTGGATCCTAATTTTTCTATTCTATTCTATTCATTTGAGACCCTCCCATGACCATCTCCCCATATTTCTACAAAAGGTCCTTGGTCAATAAATACTTCCTGATAGAAGGAGTTGCTGTCTTCAGTCCATAATAAGGAAAAAATGGTACGATCAGACAAAGTTAGCAAGATACATAATAGATATACAGAAATAGATGATAGATAGATTATAGATAGATAGAAGATAGATAGATAGCTGGTTAGCAGATAGATAGATAGATAGATAGATAGATAGATAGATAGATAGATAGATAGATAGATAGATAGATAGTTTCTTTTTTATATAGCATATGGAAATCTGTTTTGCATATTTGGAGTAAATAAAATCAGGTAATGGAGAGAAACTATTAGCTTTTCCTGCTTTTAGTACAGAAGGGAAAAAAACTTTTAATCATTTGGATTAATATTCAATATAATCACATTCTCATTCATTTTGTTGAATTAAAGGGAGCAATGGGTTAAGAGGGGAAAAAAAACCCTGGAAGGACACAGAATCTAGCATATTGCTTTTTCCAAATATATTAAAATAGATTTAGTCCTAGTGAGTTGGACCTAAAGTTTGTATTTCCAGATGATGAAACTGAGAAAGGCAGTTGCTAAAGATTTCCATGGGGAATCTGAAATTCAGTAACAATTCAATAGGAAATGGCAAACATTATTGGCTTCCTTAAAGGAGAGAGAAAAGAAAAAGAAATAAAAGAGAACTACTCCGAGCTATTTTAGCCTAACCCTACTAAATATGCGTATATTTTGTCTTTTTGGTATCCTTATGTATCACATCTTTCCTCCTTATTCCATTAAATAGGTTATTCCTGTATGGTAAGGAAGTAAAATAAATCCATTATAAATTTCTATGAAAATAGATATGCAAGATCTATCCAGACTGATTCTGTGTTCAATAGATGGCAGTTTCAAAAAGTGTGCTATGCGTCTGACCTTTTCTATGTATGTTTTTTTAAAGAAGTATGGCATCAGCCTTATTATTATTATTTTAAAAAAACAAGATTGCATGGGGAATTCAGACTAACTATATATCCATTCAAATTAACATCAGGGGAAGGTATATAGAAACACTCTAGATGCTGTGAGAACTGTGCATAGAAATAAATATGAATATTTAAAAGTTTGTTCATGAATGTCTAAGAACTCAATAAATACCTTTCTAATATATATCCCACCACCACCACCACCACCATCATCCATGATTTAATATCTATAGCTCTGTATTTCTAAGGATTACCATACCAATGCCCAAAGTTGGTTTAAGGCAGGTGGCATCAAAATTGAATAAATAAGCTAATTCACAACTTGTTGTTGTTGTCATCAGCCATGATTCAGTCATGTCCAACCCTTGGCCACTCTAAAGATCAGTACTCTCCATGCCCCTCTGTCTTGCACGCCACCTTCAGATGCCCCATAGTCATCCTAGTGTCATCCTTTATAGTGCCCATGTACTAGGGCAGTCCCTTCTCCTTTTTCTGCTGATCAGCATGATTGACTTTCCTAGTGAGTCAGCTCACTCAAAAGACCATCATTCAAAATTCCACAGCACTGCTTCTTTAATGTTCTCTTTTTCTTAGAGGTAAAGAAAATATTTTTTGTGTGGGCAAGTAATCTCTTGCTTCCCTCTTCATTTGTCCTCATAGTTTTCCATCCCATAAGTAAGGAAATTGACAATTTCTTTCTGAACATTTAACTTGAAGGAATTCACAACTAGGCTCTCAATATTTAATGAATTACTTTGACCTTTCAGTGCCAGCAAAATGTCTCCAGATGTTCTTAATGTTCATTACCATTGCTGCTTTCTTAGGATGTAACTAAGGGAAATCAGCAATATGTGACACATTAAATACATAATCTGCTGTGACATGCATTCTAGATCAGCTCATTTGAAAGGAAGAAGTACTGTACACTTTATTTTTATGCAATTATTCCAAATTGTGCCTTTTTGATTTTGCCTTTTTGCATTTAAGTAAAGAACTACTACATATGTGTCAGTTGGATAAGAGCTGCCATGTCTAATGAAAACTCAGAGTCATTTTTAAAACAAAACTTTAGAACTTGAGTTGGCATCAGAGGTGGTATTCTGCCAGTTTGGGCCTGCCCTGGCTCTATGTCGTCCTATTTCTGCATGTTTTGAAGTTGCGTGCACATCCTATTTAGGCACATTTTGAAACTGCATGCATGTGTGCAAGCTGTGCGTGTGAGCAAAGCGCATGCGCTGAAGGTCGTGTGCATGCGTGGACGGGGCACGTGGATGGGGCGTGCGCTCACATTTGCGAACTGGTAGGGAAGGTCAGTGAATACCACCTCTGGATGGCATCCTTTCATCTTCTTTTCTGCAATTCCTTCTGCTGTGTTATAAAGTTCAGTGGTAGGGTTTCTGACTTCCTGGGCCCAGTTTGCTACTCTGCATTATATCCCAGTCAGTGCATAGAAATTATAGGAGCAATTCTATGGACAATGTGCACATAGAGACACATGCACAGGAGTATATAAAATTTAAGAATAGTATTCTGGTGGAGATGGGGTGGAATGCTAAGTAGTGTCTGTCTGCAAATCTATCATGTTATGGGAAGTAGATTTTGCTATCAAGGCAATAGATTTGGAATTTTCTGAAAGGACACCTTTCTAATGAATTTCAATTGTATAATGAGATATGGGAATGACCTTGGGAGACAAATGGAAGACCTGCAGACTAGACAACAGTCAGACAAGTGGAAGTTGAGTCCACAGAAGCAGATGTCTCTGATCTTCCCTAGATTCTTATACTATAAAGACAAGGTGGGAGAGATGGACTTGAGATTTTCAAGATTGATGTCAGCCTTGCAAGGTTGTCCAGACATCCAGAAGTATTAGCTCTAACTTTTTTTTTAAGAATAAACAGAATCTTGAAAGCCTGAAAGTACATCTCTCCTCCCTCACCTTTACAGTTGTTTACAGTTACACCACACCACTATAAGCTGTTGCCTTATTGCCATAAGTTTACTCTCACAGAGATAGTGAGAGCAATGAGTGCTAATTCTTTTTTGCCTCCACCAGCAAAGTAATATATTCCAATGCTATGTATCTCAAGGACGGTGCATGAAAGATATTCATGAAAACTTCAATATCTTAGACTAGCCCTGTTTGTCCTAAATAACAAAAACAAATAATAACAGTGACTACAATTTTCAGTATCTCATTCTTTCAACCTATTCATAAAGGATCTCCAGCTTCTAGGGCTCACAATCTGGTAAATTTTGTCAGTAAAATATGCCACTCCTTCCTTCCTCCCTCCTTCAGAAGAAACCAATTATTTCTCTCCGTGTGGATCCTCTTTGGCAGAACCAGGGACTGCTAAACGAACTGTGCTTGATTATAGCATTGCTTTTTTTAATGTCATTTAAGACTGCTTCATCTCTTATCAGGGAGACAGGAGGATTTTGAATTGTGACACTTTTTTCTTGCCACTAATAATATAATTTGACATAGAAGCTATGCATACTATTTCACTCTTATTTAATTTTAAAAACATGTTTCAGTAGTCACCTGTACTTTTACTGTTTTTCTACTTTTCTCTGTGTATTTTGTACAGAATGTATCTGTTTCATACATACACTAATAATTATGCCATAGTCTTTTCCCTACAACAGCAAGAGGGAGGGGGGAGGGAA
>QLTV01001313.1:360948-381818 GCA_003457575.1 Thermophis baileyi
AGAGAGAGAGAGAGAGAGAGAGAGAGAGAGAGAGAGAGAGAGAGAGAGAGAGAGAGAATGAGACCCACCCTTCATATGAATGGTTGCATATTTTAAATCCATGGAAAAATAGAAAAAATTGTTGATGGATCTAGAATAACGGCCATATAAAGGCCACTATTTATCTAAGATGTATTTCATTGGATTCTTATATTGAGTAGGAAGCTGGATTTGATGGCAACGTCTCTTCCATTTGATTTTATAATCACATTATTTGACTAATCTCCTAAAACTTTACCCAGGAAGAAGCAGGGATTGTTGCTGGGGACTTAGGGATGGGGGGAATGGACTGGGTGTAAAAAATGTCAAGAAGACAGCCACAACCTCCTGATCCAATACCTGCTCCTTCTTACTGCAGGGAAGAATGTTTCTTTAGTATGCCTGTACTTTGTCTCAGTGAGTGAAAGTGTTGTAATTCTCCTTTCTGAGATGAAGGTACAATGAGATTTCCTATTGCATCAACTGGAAGTCTTTAGTAGCAGTTCCAAAAGCAAGTGATTTAGTTCCAATAGCAAGTGATCTAATTTAGATTTAGAAGTTATTGGAAGCTCAAGAGTTGGCAAAGAAAATAAAATGACCACATCCCTTAACTTTTAGAAGTGCACTGTTGGTCCACAAAGAGCCTTCCAAATTTTCTCAAAATAACAAAAGACTGAATCAGCCCTTCAAAGTTTTGCACTGAAGAGGTTTCTGGTCAAATCTGGAAAATGCTCAGGCTTCAATTTACAAATGAGTGGAAGATGATAAGAATAACATGGACTGAATCAGTATTTTGAGGTATAAAGAGGAAGAAACATTTGAGAAAACAAGAAAAACATTACTTATAGTAGAAAATGATGGAGGAAGACCTGAGGAAAAGAAAACCTAACTGGTCTTTAAAGCAGAGATCAGAATTTCCTTTCTGGAATGTTAAAACATTCCTATTGGAAAGTGTATTTTTTTAAACAATACATTGAAAAAAAGAGATTTCTACCCCTTACAGGATCGAGGGATTACTTGATCCTAAGCTTAGTTTTCAAATAGCCAAAAGAAGGCTTGTTCCAAAACTTTCCTCTTTATTTATCTGTTGTAAAAGGAAGCAAACTACAGTGTCCCAAATTACTCCCCGAAGTAAAAATAGTATTAAAAAAGAGAAAAAGAAGTGTGTATGTGTTGAGAGGGGAGCTGTGTTCTAGTGAGAACAAGGACAACACAGGAGAAAAGGAGGTTGAGCTGAAATCTTGCCTGAGAGAAATTGATTAACAGGGGTATAGTACCTGCCTGTATTTGCCTAATACAAAGATATCGGGGGCGGGGGGGGAGTAAGAACCTATTCAATAATAACATAGAAGAAAGAGACTGTTTTCACAAGAATTCTCTTGGGCAGGAAAGTGATAGTACTTTGACTGTCAAAAGAAGCATAGCTACTGGAACAAAAAGTTGAAACTTTAAAATATAAAGAAAAATAATATTTTCTCTGATGCCTCATAGAAAATAATTGAGGCTGCTAAAAGGTCAATAGACTAATCCGAATGACAATCTTGCTTCATCCTGTCTTAAGAAAAAATCAATTTAGATGTTTAGATACTATACAATCGTTTCTCTGAAATGATCTGAAACATGATGTAAATATCCTCAGAATGGCAACTTTGCTGCCACAAGGACCTAGCCAAAATCAGGACCAAATGTGTAAATACACTGAAAATCATGAGTCTATCCTTTTGTTTGAGATATCAGAGAACAAAACATTGCTAATTATTCTTTGTGTGTAGAAAGGTCCTTAGGACTCTAGTCTAGGGCCCCCAACATACAATGGAATAATTGAGTAGATGAGATCAATAACTATCAGAAGAAATGAAGTAAACCCTGAAGGATCAGCTAGGTCCTCTTAAGGTCCTCTTAAAAGCAGAAATGACAAAAGACAGAAAGCAAACTATTAACCTAATAAAGATTATGGAATAAATAAATGACAATCAAAACAAGGGGAGAGTTTTCTTTGGGAAGAAAAAGTGAATGCAGAAATTGAATGCACTAAATTAATTGTTGTTTAGACTAAGCTACATATTCCTGAGGCTTTGCACATGAACTCTTGTACTTGATTGATTTTAAAGACTCCTAGTATCTTCATGGGCACTTTCACTCAGTTTTCTTGGTAGCAATGCAGAAATGATTTGTTATTGACCTCTTCATGTTTTTATTCTTCCCAACCCTATAGAAGATCTATAAAGGAGGAGGAGGGGCACAGAGCCCTTTATTGCTTTTTTTTTTGGTATGTTACAAAGACTCTTCAGAGACTAAGCAACTTACAGTATTAATGTAATAAGATTAAAAACAAAAATCAATTAATATAATTATAATCAGTCAATCTGATGTACCAGCATTTTAGAGTAGCATGATCTTATTCATCCCCAAATACATCAGCAAGATTACTTTCTGAAAGTATAACAAAATGGTAATGAATGAAGTGTGTCAGGAGAAGGCAACAACTGAAATTTCAAGTTCAAAATGGACCTGATTTAGCTAAGGCTCATGTCATCACAGTGGCATCACGTGACGTATTGGGACTTTTTCCCCCTTCGCTAAACTGGGCGTGGGTGTGGCCAGCACGTGACGCATCCGGCCCATTGGCCGGGAATTTGACAGCCCTGCCGTAGAGGCATGTAATTTAGAGAAGACTGTCCCAATGCATACATACAGTACAAGAGAAGCAGCTGGGCAATGGCTCAAAATTCTGCTGACTCCTGCATTCTAAATCTGCTCTTCTCTTTTTCATATCATGTGATTTAGAACAGAGCTACTTTAAAGAGTTGGAAGGAATTCCAGATACACACTCTGACTGCTTTGCATCACTACTTCAAAATCCCAGCCTTTACCTTTATTGTCATTTGTAATATATATGATTCCAAAAAGCCAATGATCAAAATCATATATGATTTACCAAAAAACAAAAATCAAAATCAATAATTGCAATCTAGCCTACAGCTCTGATATTTCCTATAGATCCCCCATTAAACCTAATCAAACCTAACACTACATAGTTTCTTAATCCAGACAAGGGAAAGAGTAACTCAGGTGCTGCCACCCACTGAGACTGAAAGATTTCAGCTACCTGTTACTGCCTCCACATGTATTTTCTTTTGACTAGATCAAGCTTTGCATTAAATAATAATTTGAAAGGAACATTATTCTCTTTTCATTCTATAAATCCATATGCATCTCTAAGGACTCTTGGAAAAGTTTGAAAGCAAGGCTAGGAAGAAAAAGAAATTCCTACAGTGTATTAGACAGTGGTTTTTATCATATTTCTTTTTTTGTATATTGATTTCAATACACCAAAACACCAGCCCTGTATGTTGCAGACAATTCTGATATATGGTTAGGTTATAAGGTCATTTCACAGGGGGGGATGGTACTTTTACAAATTACAGGCCATTTGTAAATTCCTTGGCACAGTACATGAATGTGATATGGCTGGAAGCAACATGATGGTAACATATGTCATCCCCTAAGTATTGTATGCACATATTCTCCTCTCTCTCTCTCTCTCTCTCTCTCTCTCTCTCTCTCTCTCTCTCTCTCTCTCTCTCTCTCTCTCTCTCTCTCTCTCTCCCCCCCCTTAGAACTACAGGCACAAAGACACTGGAAATGTTGAATCCCCTAAACTACAGGATCTACAATAAGCATAAGCATGTTAGTAGCAATTCAATATTGCCAATTCTTGACTTTGATGAGCATAAAGAGAACTTTTCTCCTGCTGCCTATTTAACATGAGTGTTACATTCTAATTTTGAGCATCAGACCAAACCAGATGTTTGTTGTGCTCTGTTCACCTTAAAGTTATCTAAGAAGAGAGCTGATTTTAATTTGCTATCATTTTGGGGGGGAACTCTAGGAAACAATAGTGACAGAGGCTGTTCCATTGTGTATGATGTATGTACTGAATTAGGTTGTTAGTTTTATGGCATAGGGACCATAAATCCATTTTGATAAACTACTTTTCACTTACTGTATATCTATACACAAAGTACTATACATTCCTATTGCTCCCAAATACTCCTGATTCTCATTATGTTAGTGCCCAGAGCATCTCTGTAGTTTTTTCAAAGGCATAGTCAGGTAAAACATCAGTATAACTGTAAATATCTATCTTTCTATCTAATCAGCAATGTACCAAAAGTTTATATTCATATAAGATATCGTATGTTAGAATCTGTGCAGAGCTCCTGCTATAGCATAGAAACTAGTCTGGGATATTTAAAAAAATGGCTCCCAAGAACAGCTCCCAGTTTCTTCAGAATTATTTCAAACAAACCTCTTGCCAAACCTTATACTGATAGAGGGCACAGTAATGATTTCTCTGCCTTTTGGGGATCCAATAAGAAATGTCCAATTTCTGAATATTAAAAGACTTAAACATTACTGTTTGCATTTGAGAAACAACTGCCCTATAGATATTCAGGCAATGTCACCCAGGAACAAGAATGATCTTACTACAGAGCTATTGAACAAAATGGAATCAATTTCCCTGTGTGTTGAGGAAAGCTTGTTCAGAAGTAACAGATTATCCTCTCTCAAAATAGATGAGTAGTACAGTTCAGAAGCAGCTGTAGGTGTTAACAATGCCTTTCTCCCTTGGCAAACTGCTCACTGCAACAGCTGTTCCTATCAAGACTGGTCTCAGTGATTTCCTTACTGATTGATCCTCCTTTAGTTTAAGCCTCCAGACCACTTCTAATCAGAGAAGTTAGACTATAATTCTAGTCACACCTACCAGGGAAAGCAGGCCTACATCTGAATAAACATACATACTTTTTATCATTTATTTTAATACATTTATTTCAATAATAATTATTAGCATTTTTAGATATGGGCACAGACATGAAACCTGCTTGGTGGGGGCAATATAGTTTATGATATTATTCTTATTTTGAGAAATGAATTATTGATATTTTTAAAGTATTTCGTAAGTACATATAACAACATCATTATTTTACATTTAGCTATAGATAATAGGAGCAATAAAAACTGCTAAAGAAACAGATGCGTAATTACAGTCCATGAATACAGGAAATCTGTAAGGAATGCGTTGAGATTTAATTGACATTTAACAAGATAACTACAGCAAGTTAATTAGAAATTATCAGCTAAAATAAGAATTTACTCTAAATAATCTTCTCTCTTGCTCCAATATTTCTGCAGCATCTTGTTATATGTCAGTGCAATGCCTAGATGATTTTTATATCATTTTTAAAGAATTCATTTCCCTCCAACTAATTCCTACATTATCAGCTCCTTATTTTGTTATACAGACACTGAGCTGATCTGCTTAGTAACAGATTATGTCTTGTCCATCTTTATTAAAAAAAGACTTCTTTGCTTGGCTTTTCACTTGCAAAGAATAAGTACCCAAAAAGGACATATGGTACATTAGCACAGAGTGTTCACAACCTCCTTTCACCAGCTGAAGCTTATGCACAATCTTTTCACAGGGATTACCAGTTGACACAGATAATTTCATACCTCTACTGACTGTTCTTTAAGGCCATTTTTATTGCATGAATATTTACAGTATATATTAATATTCATACCACAAGGTATGCTCTGCATTTCTAACAAAAAGAAAGGATGAGGTGGTCCTTTATATGGAACGATATTTCCACTGACATATTATTTCTAATATTTTGTTAATACTGATACTAGGTTTTGACAATGAAGATATGCTCCTACCTTTTAGGATCATCTATTAAAAATAAAGCAACCAGCAGTCAAGAAATACACCACAAATTAGCATTCGTAGACCATCTATGAAGACCATGGAAAATACATTCAGATGCTGGGATGTATCTATAGCTACAAAGATTAAAACATACAAGCAGTACTTTTCCCTGTAACTCTTCGGGGAAGTGAAAGTTGGATGAAGCCAAATGGGAAGAGTATGGATACTTTTGGCTTTAGTGTTGGAAAAGACTTTTGAGAATACCATATATACCCAAGATAACAAATACATGGGTCAATGAGTAAATCAACCCAGCGTTCCCATTCGAGGCATAAGTAAATAATATTACTGTGGACACATTATGTGGAGACTTAGTTCTGTGGAAAAGACTGTAATGCTAGGAAGAAGGAGGAGGAGGAGGAGGAGGAGGAGGAGGAGGAGGAAGAAGAAGAAGAAGAAGAAGAAGAAGAAGAAGAAGAAGAAGAAGAAGAAGAAGAAGAAGAAGAAGAAGGAAAAGACTGTAATGCTAGGAAGAAGGAGGAGGAGGAGGAGGAGGAGGAGGAGGAGGAGGAGGAGAAGAAGGAGGAGGAGGAGACCACAGCAAAATGGATGGACTCATTAGAGTGGTGATAAGAGTTTTTAAGCTTAGTTAAAGAGATCTATTTTGCTCATTCAGGCAACTTTTTCAACCTTATTTGTCACTGTCAGGAACTGATTAAACTCAAACACAATGATAGGATTGGGCAACCTGTAATCTGAGAGCTGCATGTTGTTCCTGACTTCCTGTTTTGCAATCTCCAGAACATCATTTTGAAAATTACTGCTTCAAATTGGTGGCAGAGTTTCTGTAAGACAGTGTGAAATGGCTTTTCATTTGCTTGCCCAACTCATTCTAGATTAAAGTGGTTATTGAAAATGTATTGCCTGAGGGCTGCTAAAAATATGTACTACCAAGGTCTGTCATGCAATTTTGCTCCTGTAGCCATTCTGTTGGATATATCCAACACTCAGCATGCTTTATGTCAGCATGTATGTAGACCCAGCTCCCCTGGGTAAGTCTCACAAATGAAATGTTGTAAAAGACAGTCTCCCATTGCTTCCGAGTTCAATCCCATGGCTTCAATTGAAGCTTTGGGTTGCTTTGATCATATTTCCTGTGAAAACCTTTTAAAGAAAATCAAGTAGGCATTTATTCAGGTTTCCATTTTTGCTTTTCGCTTTTTCTTGGTCAGTGGATTAGTCAAGATTGATTTTTCTACACGACTGAGGGAGGCAGAAGGTTAAAAGATAAAAGGATGGATTCCTTTTAAAATGTATTTTAGCATTTTCTGGTATTAGTCCAAATATCAACACAAAATCACTTCAATTTTCCCAAAGCACCTGGGACCCACTTTGCAACTGCTGGGAGGTAGAAAGCTCATTCTTCTATAAAAACAAATCGATGTGTGCTTTGTGTATATGTATGTGCAGGACTTAATGCTTTCATTGCATAATGTATATCTGTTCAGATAGCTAAAGTTAAAAAATAGATATTGCCTTTGGACACACAGTAAAAATATAAGATATTCATATATCTTCTTGGCCATCTGGTAATTAGATGAGTGCAACACCATGCTGTAAGAATTTCATTAAAATATTATTTTCTTTGCAATTAATTTTAAAGCAAATTCTGTTTTGGAAGACTTAATAAAAACTACACCTCTTTGATTCTATAAACAATGCATGGACAATTTTCTGTTCAGAGATGTGCATTCATGGGTGTCTTAAGTGGCTTAATTAGGATCTCTTCTGATGAAGAGAAGTTCTAAGTCTGTGTACCATTACAAGTGGCGCATTCCTTTGGACTCATCTCAGACACTACCTAGAGAGGTTGCCACAGATACACCACTAGAGAAAAAAGGGTAATATCCACAGTCCCATCCCAGACTGCCCATGTGACCTTTAAAAAATTTTAAAAATAATGTCAGTTATTCTGAATCTGTCTTGGTGAAATCATTCTAAAACACTCATGTTGACTTTTAAATGTGGAAGAAAAAATGTGATTTGTCACATGAGAAAAGCAGGGTGAAAGGTTTACCTGCAATTATGCAGCTTACCTATTTACTTGCAGAATTATAAACTTATTTTCTGGGCTTATTAATACAAATCAAATACCAGAAGTCTACCTTACCTCTCAATATAAAGATGGATTATAAATATAATCTTAATGGCATTCATTGGAAACAAGGACCATTGTAATGTATGGAATTTATAGCCAAGCAAGACAAGATGCAGAGCACTCTTGGACTTCGTTTGTTATGGCAAAGCATTTCTTCCAGACATTCCTGATTTATGTTCTGTTTCTGCTCTATCTGGGTTCAGAGTTTCCTTCCAGCTAGCAAACTGTCTGGCATTCACTAGAGGTGAAGCTTTTATGATGAAATATTTACAACTAACCACAGTACATCATAGCCATTTGAAAATATGCATAATATTTAATGATCTGTGCAAGTGGTGATACAAATAGATGGGACATCCATATTCTGATCTTCCTTGAGGCAGATTTAAACATGACATACGCAACCAAAGTCAGTACACAGCTCCAAAAAATTCTAAAGTTCTAGAGCAATCATTAACATTCAGTTACTTTAATGTTACAGCAGCAGAGGTGGGTTTCTGCCGGTTCGGACTGGCTCTATAGAACCGGTAGCGGGAATTTTCCCCCACTCGCTGAACCGGCGATGGCCGGCTTGACACGCCCCCGAACTGGCTCTCTCGGCGAGGCGCCACCATCTTATTTTTTGCTTCTGTGCACACACATGCGCAGAAGCTTGGTTTTTAGCACTGCGCATACTCACGTGGTGCGCCCACATGGGGTGTGAAGAAGCGAACCGGCAGCGAGGTAAGTCAGAATCCACCCCTGTACAACAGCATTTTGATTTGAAAGACACTTAATTGGACCTTTTAGTTGACTCAGAGAGGAGGAGGGTCCCTAAAAGTTTTGAAGTTTACTTAGGGATAGGCAGTGGTTGTAGTACAGTCTCAGGTTCAACTACTGTTGTCCCCATTCTTTTTCCCCCAAAGTGCTTTTTCAAAAGAGCCAGCCAGTGCAGAAAAATAATGACTTCTGTGATAATATGTTCAAATGAAGCCAGCACAGGCAAGCTTGTTTACATCCTAACCCCTACCTCCACCCCCCAAAAGAATAAAGGCATATTAGAACTAAATGGAAGATGATTGTTCTTGTGCCATTTTGGAAGAATAATAGAGAAGACACAATGGGGACTTTGCTACTATTATTTCATCTTCCTAATGAAGAGGCTTTTTCTCCTTTTTTGGCAGCTGTACAAAAAAAAATCAACCTTATTAAACTCAGTCATTTTTTTTATTTAAAGATTAATGGTCTTGCCCAAATGCTGATACATTCAAAAGAAAGAGACACAGAAGGAAAGCTCTCAGATTTTTGTTATGCTATGATCTTGGCATTATTATCACTCATAGTGCCTAGTGCCAACATTTTAGCAATAATACAAACTTCTACCTGCACACCTATCACACGGTTGATAGGAATAAGTAGTAATTTTGGGATAACAAATATATCTAATATGATATAATTGTATGAAGTGCACAATGAAACAATAACATTAAGGCTCCTAATTGATACCAGCTTTGATGTAAAAGGAGTCCCTCTTTTCCCCAGTTTAATTGTGTAATGACATTTCTGTGTAATAGACTTGTGACATTATAAATGACACTTATGTCAGGATTGCCAGGCTGTGACAACTCTGCTGACAGCTCTGGCAAGAAATTAATCACTTCTGAGGTTTGAAAGTTGCTCATTTATTGCTGCCAAATAAGATATTGCTTGGAAAATGAAAATGCTCCAGCTCCCACTGTTCTCTTCTCCCTAAAGAAACTGAGCAACTATTATTTGTTTGTTTATTTATTTATTGCAGAAAGAAGCCACTGGGGACACTTCTTTAGAATGGATGGCAGACTTTGGTATGGTCAGTGAGTCAAAAAGCTAAGGTTAGACTCCTTTGAATGCCCACACTTGTGCCTAGATTCAAATGCCTTCTAGGATAGAACATGGATATGTTCTGATCAGGGGTGGGTTCCAACTTACCTCGCTGCCAGTTCGCTCCTTTCCACGCCGCGTGGGCGCGTCTTGTGGATGTGCATGCGCTTCACGCGTGCGTGCATGCGCAGTAACAAAAAATCCAGGGGAAAAAACAAAGCTGAAAAAAAGATGGCAACCACATGCACAGTGCCAGAAGTTGGCTTCTGCGCATGCTCAGAAGGAAAAATAAAATTTAATTTTTTTAAAAAAAATTTTAAAAAAAAAGATGGCGGCCCCCACGGACCGGCACCGACCAATCCGGTTCGGTGACATCATCATGACATCACCAGCAGGCCGCTACCAGTTCAGGAGAACTGGTCCGAACCGGGAGGAACCAACCCCTGGTTCTGATATGTATTGAGGATGTCTGTTATAACAAGAGATAAACATAGGATGGATATTTATACGTCAGAAGAAGAATGCATGGCAAAAATATTGACCATTTCCCCAAACTAAGAGTAAATTCATTCTAAAAATAGATGGAATAAATGGAAGTATTAAATTATGGTCACATGGTTTATTTAAGGCTATATCCTCTAGCATGGGGAAGTCTTTCCATCATTATGTTCCTTTCTACTGTATGCATAAATTTTTTTATTCCCAATGATTCCTAACTTGCCAGAGCGGACTGAAAATCTAAAATATCAATTCCTTTGATATATCAACATCTAGAACAGTACCATTATTGTTATCATTTATTAACTTTATATGTTATTCATCTCACAGTTTGAGATATAAGGGGTATTATTATTGCATTTATGAAATGTATTCCTCTGAACTTGTATTATTTTCTAGTCACCTTTAGCCTTTCCCATTTTTTTTTTAAATTCTATGAATCTTGGAGTTATTCTCTTTCTCTCTGTGTCTCTCTGTCTCCCTCCCTCATTTCCATGTGATCTTGGCAATTTTATGGAGAAACACCTGCCATCTTAACCCACCTGTGAAAATAACTTATAGCACTTCCAAGGACATTCCACTATTTTTTTGATCCCACCCAGTCCCTCATTCATTGTCTTCCTGCTCTTCTGTTTCCTTGAAAAACGGCAGCTGTTCTCCAGGATTTATTTCAACTTCACTGACCAGGAATCTTTTATATGTTCTTCTTTTGGCCAATGCAGAGCTCTAACAGAAATATATCCTAAGAATATTCAGGGACAGCTTTTCTAGCCTAGGGAAATAATTGTGCAATTCACTACCCAGGCTTTTTTTTTTTTACATGCTATTAAACCTTGATTGTCTCTTTACTTTCAAGCCTTTTTTCTTGATCAAGTCTCTTTACTTTCAAGCCTGGATTCTTGATCAATTCTATTTCAACATCACCCATGCCCCAATAATTACTGGATGTAACAATTCTTAGAATGCAACTGAAAAGAAAAATAATTCTTTCTTTCATGCATAGACAAATGTAGTTAAGATTGTTTTAATATAAATATGCCCAAGATATTTATTAACATCTTTTTTTAAAAGAAAGAAATGGTTCTAGTAAAGAACTATGCCTTTATTTGTTTTCTTGCTTTGGTATCATTCATGCACTAGTTTTTATTAGAAAATGATGTTTTGAACCTATTGTTTTTGTTCAATAAGTTGTAATTATGGATGTACTTTTGTACTTTCTACTGAGATTGGTACATCGCATCCTTAGTAATTCAATTGCCTGTAGCCACCCACAGTTGAGTGGAAAGTCATGTTAATTTAGATATAAACAATCTTTCACAGCTTCCTAGCTACTATCAGAAAGTCATGACATCCTTTTACTGACCATTTCTTATAAACTCATTCTAGTAGACCATTGATAATCATGCTTTTATATAACTTCTAGGTGTTGTAAAGTAATTTAAATTGCTTGATTTTCCCTTTCACTCTTTTATTCAGTCCTCTGATTTCTAGAAGCTCCCTTTTTGGTATATAAATGCTACTGTGTTGGACCTTGCTGGCAATCTTCAACAAGAATGCAGAAAATACTAATATTATGTTCACTATCAGGGTGGTATTCACTTACTTTCCCTACCGGTTTGCAAATGGGAGCGCGTGCGTGCGCATTCTTGCTTTGTTCGCGCAAGCGCACGGCCTTCTGCGCATGCGCGTGGCCTTCTGCACATGCACTTTGCTCGTGCGCACAGTTTGCATGCATGCAGGCTGCTTCAAAATGTGCCTAAATAGGACAGCATAGCACCGGAGCGGGTCGCTACTACTGGTTCGCCCAAATTGGTCCGAATCGGCTGAATACCACCTCTGTTCACTATATTATATTGGTTTCTTACACTTCTTTCTTACATTAGATTATGGTCCCCATTTGGAACTAATATGGAATTAAGTCTACAATTACCTCTCTTCTGGTTAGTTCCATCTGTAAGATCCATTATGTCTAGAAAAGGGGTGTCAAACTTCCAGCCTATGGGCTGGATGCGTCACACGCTGACCACGCCCACCTCCATTTTAGTGAAGGGGAAAAAAGTTGTGATACTGTCAGCTTCCGGAATAAGCGTTTGTAGAAATTACCATACAACCAATGTTGATTTGTATCCAGGTTTTACTAGGCTTCTCCGGCACGAACTGATAAACACTCAAAGTGAAACTTGTGTCAAATCTGTGTATTGTGTTCCTCCCACCACCTTTATTCTCTGCGCACAACACCCATGTGCTCAACCACCCTCCAATCCAAAGTAGCAGTTTGTCTCTGAAGCCAATGCCCAGCGTAATCACTCTGTCTCTGACTCCCAGCTGATAAACGGCTGCTGTCAACACCCAGCGTAATCACTCTCCCGTCCGTGCTAGCAATCAGAGTTTGTCTCTGACTCCCAGATGATAAACGGCTGCTGCCTTGGCTGACGTCATCCATCAGCGCCCAGGTCTGCATGTCGGCTTCGCAATGTCCCGCTCCCCTGCCTGAATGCCAGTTCCAAGCTGGATGGCTCATCGGAGCTGACATGCGCCCCTCTCCTACCATGGAGACACCACCTGCAAGATGGAAATGACAATGAGGTGTCTATCTTATGTACTCGGGCCCCCCCCTGGTTTGTTTGGATAGTGTCGGTGAAAACGGGTTATGAGGCGGGGAGCTCGGATGTCTTCTTTCTGTGTCCAGCTGGCGTCTGCCAGTGGATATCCTTTCCACAGTACAAGATATTGCAACCGGCCTCGGTGCCACCTTGTATCCAACAGCTGCTGTATTTTGTAATGCTGTTCTCCATCTACCATAACAGGAGGGGGTGGTTGGCCAGGTTTATCCCGCATAGGATATGTATGTACAGGGCATAAGAGACTGCAGTGGAACATGGGATGTATTTTTCCTAATAATTTGGGTAATCTTAATTTCACTGTCACAGGATTAATAACCCGTACTATTGGAAACAGGCCGAGATACTTTGGGCTCAATTTTTTTACATCATGTCTTGAGGTTTATATATTTCATGGATAGATACACTAACTGCCTGACATAGAAATCGGGTTGGCGTATTCGTTTTTTATCAGCATATAGCTTATATTTCTGCATTGAGTGTTGTAACACTTCACTTGCCCATTTCCACACTTTCTGTATCTGTTCTATCCAGTCATGCACCCCCCCATCACTTGGTTCTTTGTGTGGACATTCTGGGATAGGCACAAAGTCTCATCTTGTAACTACCTGAAATGGTGTGCATCCTATACTGGAATGAGCTGCGTTATTGTACGCTACTTCCGTGTATGGTAGTAGTTCAGCCCAGTTAGTTTGTTGGTGGTTAACATAACACCTCAAATACCTCTCGATCATAGCATTTGTTCTTTCTACTGCACCATTTGTAGATGGATGAAATGCTGTACTGAGTCCTTGAGAAGACCCCACTTGCAATAAGAATTCTTTCCAAAATTTAACTGTGAATTGTACACCACGATCTGAAATTATCCTCTGTGGAATACCATGTAAATGGTAAATATTATTAATAAACATTTTAGCTAACTTTTTTTGCTGAGGGAAGGCCGGGACATGCTACAAAATGTGCTTGTTTTGAGAATAAATCCACCACTGTCCATATGACAGTGTTACCTTGACTGTTGGGCAGATCTATGATAAAATCCATCCCAATCTGGTCCCACGGTCTCACGGGGAATGCTACTGCTTGTAACAATCCTGACGGCTTCTCAGGTCTATGTTTGGTGGTCGCACATACTACACAACTTTTTATATATCCTTCTACATCTTTTTTCATGTGTGGCCACCAAAATTGCCTATTTGTGAGATGTAAGGTCTTAAGGAAACCAAAATGGCCAGCTGCCTTTACATCATGACATCGTTGTAATACAGCTATTCGGATGGCTTTGGCACATATACTTTTGACCCTTTCCAAGCAAGTCCATCTCTATGAGTTAGTATTGACTGGTTTTCTTTATACCATTCATCATTGGTGAGAGCTTGCTGTATCTCACGAGTTATAGGTTCCTTAATTTTTTTCGACATTGATTGTGTTTGTTGGGCTACTTGCGGGGATGGAGCCGGCATTACTGCTTGCACAACCACCTCACGTTGGCTATCAAATTGCGGCTTTCTGGACAGAGAATCCACCAGAAAGTTCCTACCACCTGGGATGTATTTAAGTACAAAGTTGAATCTCTTGCAATACATAGCCCATCTAATTTGTTTTGGGGACAGTCGTCTCGGCGTCTGCAACGCAGCCAGATTTTTATGGTCTGTCCAGACTCAAATGGGAGACTACTCCCTTCAAGTAAGTGTCTCCAGGTCATAAAAGCCCACTTGACAGCAAAGGCTTCCTTTTCCCACACTGCCCAATTACGTTCAGCCTCTGTTAGTTTTCGTGAGGTGAATGCGCAAGGCTGTAATACTCCGTCCTGATTATTCTGTAGCAAAACAGCTGCTACTGCCACATCACTGGCATCCGCTTGTACCACAAATGGTTTAGACTGATCTGGGTGTTTTATTTGAACCCGGTCATGCAACACTCCCATAAGGACGAACCAGGGGTTTAGGCAGCCTTGGGGTCCAATCCTGTTTGGCACGGTCATCTCAAAACTCCATATCTAATTCGGTGGCTGCCTGGAACCACTCCACCAATCTATGAGGCAGGCCATGGCACATGCATGCTCGACGCAATGGCCCATCTAGTCCTGCCTTAAAATGGTAAACCAGCAACCGTTCCGGCCATCCCTAACTTTACCCGTCAAGCGCCAGTAATCCCGGATGTATTCTGTCGCTGACCATCCTCTCTGTTTGGTAGTCAGTAATGCTCCTTCCACCTGTTGTGCCCTAGTTGTATCCTCAAATTGTTACCGTACAGCCACCAAAAATAACCCTAAGTCTCCCAGTTCCGTGGCATGGTCCCCATACAAGTCTGCTACCCAATCCGATGCTTCTCCCTCCATAGCAGCCACCACTGCCATAACCCTATCCCATTGGGATGTATACATATGACCATAATGGTCCATGTGATTGAGGACTTGACCAAGAAAAAGAGCTACTTTCTCAGGACTCCCGTCAAATGACACTTTCAGATTTGGTGGATCCCAACGGCCCGTAGGGGCAAGTCCATATGCAGGTACTGCCAGTGGCTGATGCCTATGAATTTCTTCTGGAGTCTGGGACCCACCGTCCTGTGGCCCATAATGGAGGGGTGTCGGTCACGTGTCATCCCTATCGCTGGTGACACCCCTTCTTCCATTGGCCACCCTCAACCATATGGGCCAGATGCATTGGTCAGTGGCCTACTGTTATACACCCCCTGGCCTAATCATTCTCCAGATCTGGAGGGCCTCCATCCCAATTTTTTTTTCTTTGTTTCTAAACCCTACAGATCTCCTGTAGCACTTCAATTGTTTGGGAGCCCACCACTGTGGAATAGCTCCAATTATCATCTGATATTCTATGTTCCCTCCACTGGGAAAAATGGGTCCCAGATGGGGTCAATTGGGGTCCCTGGAGAGTAGAAGGTGTACATGCCTCAGAAGCCTCCAACCCCCATTCCCCTCCCAGTTTCTGGTCAGTTCTGCTGGTCAGTCTGGACCTGTTCAACTAACCTCTTCTTTGGTCTCACAACCAAATCCCCATTCTCTGTGAGACTAGGCATGACTTCCAGAACTGTCTCTGCTGATTCCTCTAATTCAGCCACATCCAACCTTAAGTCAGTACCTTCTGCCATGGCTTTAATGAATTTGGAGAGATTTGACACTCTGTCAGGTTCCGGAATAAGCGTCTGTAGAAATTACCATACAACCAATGCTGATTTGTATCCAGGTTTTACTAGGCTTCTCCGTCACGAACTAATAAACACTCAAAGTGAAACTTGTGTCAAATCTGTGTATTGTGTTCCTCCCACCACCTTATATTCTACCAGCCATAAAAAAAAATTAACACCAAGATCACAATTCAACTGATACATGGTTCACAAATTTGTCTGTATAAAATTTTTGTTCCCCTGGAAATCATGCATTATAAAATTTTAAAGGCATCTGCACAATGTCTTGCTGTGTATTGAATACGATACTGTGTTTAGAGACATAATGTTTTCAGTCAAGGCTGTCACACTGATCTGCCACTTCAATTATTGATTTTTTTCCACTTCAATTTTGCAAAATATATTTTAAACTCTAGGATGCAAATCCTTCTACTGTTGTGGCCTCTCAGGGCAATTTTTAATTTCTTTGGGGAAAGAAATTAAAGGGAGATTAAGCAGTATTTCATGGATCTGGAATAACAAAGTTTTGTATTTCATATCTGCCTTTAGAAATTTGTTAAGTAAAAAAAAATGAGGTGTCTTTCAGTTGTATATCCATTTAGCCTGCTTACAGAATGCTAGAGCAGCTTTTAGTTGGATTCAATATAATGCCTCATTGTTAGCCTTTTTTTTTTTGAGAGAAGATATAAAAAAAACATATACCTATCACAAAATGGCAATGTACAGCTCATTGGTAATATGGATAATTGCACACAATGTGCTATTTCTTGCATATCTCTGTGTTCTACCTTCTATCTTAGAATATAGTAAATAGGCTAAATAATTATATATGTAGCGCAAACAAATGGGCTGAAAAACTATAAATTTAAAACTTCAGAAACCATTGCAAATGCAGATGGATAAACAAATAGGAACAGACTTGGAGGAGCTACCTGGTAGTACATTGGTAGCAGTAGTGGGTTGTAAATCCTGTCGCTACCGGTTCGCATGCACGCTCATGCGTGTGCGCAATGCTTCTGTGCATGCGCAGAAGTGTCCCGGGCAGGTGGGCGGAGCCTTCTGCTGCTGCCGCTACCGGTTCACTGAACTGGGCCGAACCGGGAGCAACCCACCGCTGATTGGTAGGATATAAAAGGTTAGAAGACTACTTATGTAAAAGACAATTGAAGCTGGCAGTGCTAGAGAAAGAGGAAGAGGAAGAGGAAGAGGAAGAGGAAGAAGAGGAAGAGGAGGAGGAGGAGGAGGAGGAGGAGGAGGAGGAGGAGGAAGAGGAGGAGGAAGAAGAAGAAGAAGAAGAGGAAGAAGAACTGGGAGAAGAAGAAGAAGCGGAAGAACAAGGAGGAGGAGGAGGAGAAGGAGAAGGAGGAGGAGGAGGAGGAGGAGGAGGAGGAGGAGGAGGAGGAGAAATTCAAGAATAAATCAGCATCACTATATTTGCCACACAAACTGCTGTAATAACTCTTCATGATGTCATTCCCTGTCAATAAGACTTTATCAAGATTGGGAAAAAAAAGTTGAAGGGGAGCCTCTTGTCAATTATGGCTTCTGTGTGCCTTGCCACAAATAAGCTCATTAAGACATTGCTTGGTTGATTTTCCCTCTGTGTCTTGGTCAGACTGCAATTTATTCATTTATTTGACTTGTAGTTTATCTCTATGGAAATATGAACTAGTCTTTTGATTAGAAAATGTAAATAAATAAATACATAGTGGTTAACAGAAGTATACTGTTTATTCTTGTTCTCTGTTAGAGGCCTTTCTTCACTTAATACCTGTGACACAAACATGCCCTGTTTTCAGCTATGTGGCCATGATATTGCCTTCACCTGATCCCTAGGCCTACAAGTGAGACAGCCTTAAGTTATCTACAATTTTTTTTAAAAAAACTTTTATTTCTAAATTTATTGAATAATTAATTTATTGTATAAACAATTGTACAATAAAGAGAAAAAAAAACTAAGTGTGCAGTGCTAGGAATGATACATACAAATAATATGAATAAATACAAAGTAGAAAGGTACCACTATCAGAAAAACTCTGAAAGTTATTCATAGTTTCTATATATCATAAGTGATGATACGATTACACCTGTTTCTACTAATATAATGAATATGGTTGGCCCAACATAGGACACTTACTTCTGAAAGTCCATTTTTCTAAATCTATCAGTAATAAAACACTGCTTTTTTTTATAAAGCAGTTGAGAAAGCTTTTTTTAAAACAAATTTATTGTTTGATTGCCAAAAAATTCCCAACATTGTGCAATGATTACGGTAGTTTTGCTACTAAAATTAAATAGACAATCAGCTCTTTATTTTTAAGCTGATCTTGTGAATAGATGCAACAAGGCTATTATTTATTCCAATTTGTCCAAGGTTACTCTCAAAGTTTATGAGAGCTGTTATACCCTGTTACCTTGGGAGTAATTTAGGTGACTGCAGTGATTTGAAACAGAGGGAAAAGAGGCTGAATAAGGGACAGCAATGAGGACAGCAAAATCATGTTGATATAGTTTTCTGGGACTCAAGGCTGGATAAAAAAAAAACCCATTTAATTCAGTACTGAGTAAACCCTAGGTTGGATCAGCAAGTGGATCATATTGGAAACTTTTATATGTGCCTATGAAACTGAGATGATGCCATTGTGGTTAAAGTGCTAGATTAGAAATGAAATTCAAATGGAGATCACTGAGCAGCATACAACCCTTTAGGTGGTTGGTGTCTTGACAGTCTCTTAACTTATTCTACTCTTGTTTTTATCTGGTTCTTGTTATTGATGCATTATATTTTTAGATGTCTTTAGGCTTTTTTAACTATACACTGCCCAGAGTCACTCTGTGAGAGAGGCAGTATCTAAATTTTGACAAATAAATAAATGACTTAGTCCAAGGAGTAAGGTCTTTAGATCAATCACCCTCTCATATCTTCTCCTGTCTCACAAAGTGTGGAAAGATTGGAAACTGATACGTATGCGGTTCTAAGGCCCTTTGGGAGAAAAAAAAAGGGTATGAACATAATGCTAATACCTTTACTGGTTTTCAATGATTAAAAAAGCTATAATTCAAACACATTTTCTTTTATTTTTGTGAGAGGACTCTGCATGATTCTAATGTAATGGTAGTAACATGGTTTTATTTCTGTATATTATGTTCACATTACAGCCTCTTCGGCTTTACATTCAGAGCATAAAAAGCCAATGTGATGGTATTTTATTACATATGTTTGTCAGATTAAAGTGAAACTAAATTAAGACTACAGAAGACTTTGAGGAAGACATGTTGGGTAAAGCTCTGGACTCTGGAGCAACTGACTGAGGAAAGCATTAAGTCCTACATACCATGAAATAGTGATGATGTTTCAAACAGGAAGTAGCATCCAAAATCTTGGAAGAAGAAATTTGATCAGAGATAATAGCAATAGCACTTAGACTTATATACCGCTTCATAGTGCTTTACAGCCCTCTCTAAGCAGTTTACAGAGTCAGCATATTGCCCCCAACAATCTGGGTCCTCATTTTACCGACCTCGGAAGGATGGAAGGCTGAGTCAATCTTGAGCCTGGTGAGATTCGATCTGCCAAACTGCTGGCAGCCAGCTGTCAGCAGAAGTAGCCTGCAGTACTGCACTCTAACCACTGCGCCACCACGGCTCTAATAACATCAGCCAGAGTTATTGTCCTTATAGTCAGAAACATCAGGGAAGAGTTGTATTATATATCATCTGTAGAGAATCAATTCTTGGGAAATTTTGTACACATTGAGATACTTAATGGAAGTTTTCCAATGAAGAGGTATAAATCTTCAGTATAGCAAGATGTGCACAACACACACACACACACACACACACACACACACACACACACTTATATAGCAATGTCAACACAATGTTCAATTGTGTGCTTATTTTTGTTTATTTTAGTTACATGAATTTATACAAAGTATCAATTCTTTGTTTGCCTTGTGAGCCCACTTGTCAAGCAAAAGGATGTCAGAATCTGATGCTGCCTAGAGTAGCTCTATAACAAGATAGGCAGCAAATAAATTTAACAAATAAATAAATAAAATCTGGTGCAGATGAACTTGTGTAATGGCAGCATCATGGAAATTTGGGGGAAGTCAATTAGTTCCAATGATGAATTTACATCGTTGCCTGAAAGTTGGGGGAAGTCAATTAGTTCCAATGATGAATTTACATTGTTGCCTGAAAGTATCTAAAGATTGCATTTTTATTACCAAAAATAGTTTACATTTTTTATTATTCTCATTCAGTATGATTAAAAATCCTCCACTTATTTATTGGACCCGTGCCCCTCCTGGCTGGTCTCGGCCAGCAGGGAGGTGACACGAGGCTGGCTCCAATCAACGCCTCCTTGAGAGAGGGGTCCGTCCCGCAACCTTTGAAGGTTGCGGTGGTGAGGCCCCTCCTCAAGAAGCCATCCCTGGATCCAGCAGATTTAAAAAAAACTTTCGTCCAGTCTCCAACCTTCCCTTTGTGGGGAAGGTTGTTGAGAAAGTGGCGGCGCTCCAACTCCAATGGCTATTGGATGAAACGGATTATCTGGATCCTTTCCAATAGGGTTTCAGGCCTGGTTATAGTACAGAAACTGCTTTGGTCGTGCTGATGGATGATCTCTGGCGAGCCAGAGATGGAGGTTTTTCCTCCATCCTGGTGTTGCTTGACCTCTCAGCTGCTTTCGATACTGTCGACCACGGTATCCTTCTGTGTCGATTAAGGGAGCTGGGAGTGGGTGGCACCGTTTTGCGGTGGTTATCCTCCTATCTCTCTGATCGTTCACAGTCGGTGTTGGCAGGGGGGCAGAGGTCGACCCCTAGGCCCCTTGAGTGCGGGGTGCCTCAGGGTTCGGTCCTCTCTCCCC
>QLTV01001313.1:416187-439950 GCA_003457575.1 Thermophis baileyi
GGGGCGGACGGGGGGAGAAAACAGGAGAGGAGAGGAGAGGAGAGGAGAGGAGAGGAGAGAGAGAGAGACTAGGTATGAAAATTAACACTTTAAGCTTAGTGACACAACCTTAATTAAATCACAGGGTGACAGAATTAGATGGGGAAAGGCAGTATAGCAATGCTCTAAACCAGCATGAAGCTCAGCCATATTAGAAAGGGACATGCAGGATGCAGGATATGTTATGAAACATGCAGATCAACTAAATGCCACAACAGTTTCTAGGGACAATTTAATAATTTAGCATTGTGTTGAAAAGCATGGTAGTGATTATTTTTGAGGAAAATGATTGATGCATTTTCAGGTGCAAAAAAAGAAAAAGAAAAGAGCCAAACCATTGAACAGTTATTTGCAAAAGTCATAAAACCACTGTTTGAATATTAATCCATCAATCAGACAGCTGCAAAAGCCAGTCTATATATCATGATGCAGAAACAATTATAGTGATTGGATGTGCCAAAATTTGAATATCACAATTACACCACAATAGAGAGTGCCTGAAGAGATGAAAGAGCAGTCTGTGAATGGGAACATGGAGACTTTGGGTAAGAGATTGCAGTCAGATGTCTGGCTAAATATCAGGGTTTCTATTATTGTTGTTTTCCAGGCACTAGCAAGTGGAAAACATCAACAGTAGCACACAAGGATTTGGGAACAACAGTACAAGAAAAGGCAGACAAGGATCTAGACAAATTTGGCCTGAAGCCAGTCAAGAGCCACCTGCAAATGAAAACAGGAAGACAATAATGACAAAGTATTAGATGAATTAAGGGGGGGGAGCATAATTGTGGGGCAAGCATAAGACAGGGAAAAAAGAAAAGATGCTGAGACAAGGATAAATTCCACGTACTGTAACTCTTAAGACAGGAGCAAACAGCTTCATGACAGGCTCCAATTTTATTGCCGAGGTGTTTTATGTACAGTATATCCATAAGATTTAGGATTTTCCTCCATTCATTAGTGAAGGAACATAACCAAAAGTCACTGGGGAGCTTTCTGTAGTCAATTCTAGTTAGTTTATACTTTATTTCTATATGGTGGCGATAGTTTTAAAAATAACAATAGGAACTGAGGCTCAGAAAACGTAAGATTGTTCCTTAAAAACAACTGAAGAAAAGTCATGAGCACACGTAACATCTAATACATATTTATTAGGAAGCTCCTGCTCAATGTGGCCTGCTAAGTATATATAGGACAACAGTTTCAAAAACTAACATCCATATGCCTGATAGCAGCTTTTTTTTAATGATTAGGGGAAACTATTTAGATAACCATTAATCTGGGTTTTAGAACTGAGGAAGTATTTAAGGATTTTGTTTTATATGAAAAATCCGGAATTAGTATTAAATTAATCTGCAATTGTGAGGAAACCATAAAAGAGTGGCACAATCTATTTAGTTTTTTTCTTAGATTTGTATCCCATCTTTTCTCCAGCAACAAAAGGTTGTGCATTGCACTCTTTACTCAATTTACATTACAAATAAACAGGGTAGTCCAGACATCTATATTGAGTTAATTAGTATCCTAAACATGTTACAAGTCCCATGCTTACTTAACTTGAATCACGTTCCATTAAACTCAGTAGGAAATATGTTGGCAGAGTAGCTAGAAGTGTTCCTAATATCATTAAAAACTCTATTTGTCATGGCAAGAAATAGGGGGAGGCAAGAGAACATAAGCATACCAGAATCTCCCGGTGCTATTCTCAGGTTGAAGATGAACTTCCATCACAGGGAAGATTTATTTCTACTGAAGATGCCCAAATGCTAAAATCTGAATTGATTAGAGAAAGCATGTGTGGCAAACGGAGATGAACAGAACTTGAATATTCTTTTATTGGCCTCCCCACTATCACCAGGATATTTGAACTAAGCTTTTTTTTAAGGGGTGATCAGAGGTGGGTTCCTCCCGGTTTGGACTGGTTCTCCCAAACTGGTAGCGACCTGCTGATGATGTCACAATGACATCACCGATCCGGTTTGGTCGGTGCCGGTCCGTTGGCACCACCATCTCTTTTTTTTTTTGAATTTTTTTTGAATTTTTTTTTAAATTTTAATTTATTTTTTATTTCTTCTGCACATGCACAGAAGCTGAGTTTCCGACACTGCGCATGCGTCGCCATCTTGATTTTGGCATTTTTTTAAATTATTTATTTTATTTTTATTTTTTTGGACTGCGCATGCGGGACGAAGCGAACTGGCAGCGAGGTAAGTTAGAACCCACCCCTGGGGGGGATGGTGTGTGCGTGTGCATGTGTTGTATGGAGAGAGAGAGAGAGAGAGAGAGAGAGAGAGAGAGAGAGAGAGATCATAGTCAAACGTATGATAGACTGACTAATTAAGGATTTGGGATTTTCCTCCTCATAGCCAGCATGGCTATTGTTATTTTCTATTGTAATATTAAATTACACGGGTCTCCAGATTGCAGCTATTTGATAGTTTTAAAAGCTTTTTAAATGATTTTTTTTTTCATTCTGTACTATAGGATAAATCTGACAACATGCTATTAGAAGATTACTTTAATAACAGATTTGGGAAACCGCTGCTGTAACTGCTATTGTTTCAGTCACTTCCACTCTTTCTTTTTAATGTCTCATTTCAGAAATCCCATGGTCAGTAGCAAGCTGGCTTTCTTTATTCTTTTTGGCTTCTTCTTTAAACTAAAAACTGTTGCAAAACTCTGTTCAAACATTTATCCTTACAAATGGTCCCACCATATCATCAAGACATATGCAGCAAATGAAAACATCCATGAACTAATACACACATTATTCAGCCCGCAATACACAATCAGTGAGATTAGTTTCATTTTGTATATCTAATATCAATATGTTCCTGCATTTCCCAATGCCTTTAGTTCATTTGCTGAAACTCAATGGGCACAGAACTGTTATTCATTTAGAGCAGTTCACTTAAAATTATTTTAAAATGATCTAATACTATAAACATATCTCACAAAAATTAATGCTGGCGAGGCACTTTATAACCCCTATCTCTTCACAAACCGTTGATCAGCCAGATGCCAGAAATAGTATATTCTCTTTATTGCACTTTAGGTTTATTATAGAGGTCCCATAACCAGTTCTGTTAAAAATACCTAGCTAAGGCTATTCCTTCTTCTTTGTTCTTTCTTTAGTGCATTTTGTTAATTTTTCATTGATCTCTTTATGGACATTTTATGGGACGTAATAGTAATAACTTTAAAATACAACCTCAGATTTCCTGGGAATACATTTTTCTTTCGTTAATTCCATTAAGCAATTTCCAGGATTCTATCTTAATATACAGAGCAACTTTAAACAATGGTATAAAAATTATATCTGCAAGAAAATCAATAGAAACTCACACTGGGTTTTGAGAATACTAGATCATACTCAAGGTATTTTTCACAGAGATAGGTTTCTTGCAGCCCAGAATTATCTCTAGAAAATCCTAATAAATAATCCACTTCTATACTTAATAGGTGCCATTTTGTTTTTCACAGGATAAAAGAGCATCTTGCTGCACAAGCATCACAAAACCAATATCACATGACAGAAAAACAATGGATTATATATATTCAGACAAAGAGGACTTTATAAGTTTCTTAAGTTAATATATTTTTTTCTATGAAGGCATCAAAGGTTCAGGAAATGGGGAAATCCAAAATAACTCTTGGGTCTATATTTAATCATATAACATTTACTACCTGGAACAATAAATATTGATCCATGTGATCACTTCAACTATAACTGTATTTTGAGCAATGTCCCATTCCTACATGAGATCTGGGACAATTTCCCTATTATATTGCCCCTAATAAAGATCCTGAAAGCAAGCATTATTTTGTATATGAATTATGGGTGGGCAGGAGTTTGGAGCATGGAACAGGGTAGATGAGCACAAACTCCATTCTATCATTGACTAGGTCTTGAATGTGGCCTGAATAAGGTATGACTATCACCAATTAAATGGAAATATTTCTCAAATAATCTAATGGAGCTCACCAATTGCTGTGGTGAAGGTTATAAATAAATAACACCCCGGATTACAGAATTTCCCTTATGCTTTATTTCTTTGCTTCTCCTGGAATTAGATAATTACTATAACTCAAGACATCTTAGTCAGACACGGTAATTGCAAATAGGTAATTTATCAAAGCCTATCCTATACTGATAAAAGTCATAATAGGGGCACAAACTCTATTAAAATATAAGAGAACTAATTAAAATATTTATTCCGTATATTCAATGCTAGGAGAAAGATTATCAGGCATTTCACATATTACTCAATGACATCAAGAACCATGTCTGAAAAGAAATGCATATGCTATTTAATTATAGTAATCCTTTGAGAAGTGGTCATCTAGCTTAGGCAATTTCTGAGTTTTTGGTCTGGAAAAGCCATGTTAATTGTGAATGTCATCTTGACTAAAATGAAAGATCTTATGAATTATACAGATGTTGATGCAAAGATAATAATGCAATTGCTTCTCTGTAGACACAATCAAATTCATTTTGATTTAGGTTGCCTCTTTTCAATAAATACAGCCTACATTAATAGAAAAAAAGATGGTCAGCCATTTCATGTTTTGACCACTATATATACAATGAAAGTAATTATAAAGAGGGAATGGTTGTATAATTGTAAAAAAAAAAAAAAAAGACCTGTGGTAGCACAGTGGTTAGAATGCAGTACTGCAGGACTAACTCACTGCTCACTCCAGTTCAATTCTGAGCAGCTCAAGGTTGATTCAGCCTTCCATCCTTCCGAGATCGGTAAAATGAGGACCCAGATTGTTGGGGACAATATGCTGATCCTGTAAACCACTTAGAAAGGGCTGTAAAGCACTGTGAAGCAGTATATAAGTCTAAATGCTATTGCTACAATTATATTAACCTATTCAGAAATATTATTTGAAGCTAAATCTATACATGGCCATCAGATGGAAACAGAAATAGAGGGAATGAACTGAACTGAGACAACTGTATATTGTGTAAAATATTGTAGACAGGTTACTGGTTGCCTCATTCTGGAAGAAATCAGTTAAAATTCATTATGTATCATTTTGATGCCACAAAAGATACTAAGGTATACCTGTCAAACAGGGGTGGGGTCTAACTTACCTCGCTGATGGTTTGCTTCCTCCCGCACCTCGTGGGCGTGCGTCGTGGGTGTGCGCGCATTCACAGTGCAAAAAAATTAATTTTTTTTTAAAAAAAATGCCGAAAACAAGATGGCGACGCATGCGCAGTGCCGGAAACTCAGCTTCTGTACATGCACAGAAGAAAAAAAATAAAAAAAAACATTAAAAAAAAACATTTAAAAAAAAAGATGGCACCGACCGAACCGGAACCGTGACATCATCATGATATCACCAGCGGGTCGCTACCGGTTCGGGCGAACAGGTCTGAACCAGGAGGAACCCACCTCTGCTGTTGAAGTAATATGACATATACTGGGTATAAGAAATACAGGTAACAAAAAGTTAATACATTAAGCCTTTTTTTCTGGATACATGTAATCATGCAAAATGCATAATAAAAGCTAATGTTATCATGATCATGCTGTAGAAAGCAGCAATTATTCTCATATCCTGCTTTTCATATGAATCTGGTTGACTATTGTGGAAAGCAAAACACTGAATTAACTGGGTCCTTGGCTTTAATATTAATATATCAATACAGTAATATTATATGTTCTGATATTGCTGCCTTTTTCTGAGACTTTTGAGAACCATTTTGTCTTCTGGAGTGGCAATGGAATGGAATGGAATGGAATGGAATGGAATGGAATGGAATGGAATGGAATGGAATAGAATAGAATAGAATAGAATAGAATAGAATAGAATAGAATAGAATAGAATAGAATAGAATAGAATAGAATAGAATAGAATAGAATAGAATAGAATAGAATAGAATAGAATAGAATAGAATGCTATCAGGTACCAAGAATCGAGAAAGTTGCACAACTTCCAAGCATTTTTTTTTCATCGTTCCTCACCTATAGATGGAAAATTAGTTTCAGGGCTAGCCCTTCTAAGAGCTTTGGCTACAGTTAAGAATTTCCTCTACTTTGTGCTTTACTTGACTAGAAGGATAACTACTAGAAATAAACTCAGTACGAGGAATAACATAACCAAAATAAATTGTTTAAAATTCCAATTGTCACACACCACTAGCTGAAGTATTTTTTCCAGCTGTAGGATAATGTCATCCCTTCCTTCTAATGAACTGGAACTAATTAACCTCCTTTATTAAATTATCTGCTGTCTTAGAGCTAGCTGGGTTTTCCTGAAACAAACTATGAAACAGACCCAGGCATAGTTTTGTCACAAAATATTAACTTTTAGGTTAAAATAACAGATTTATTTCTTTGTTGATTTCCATCCTTTTCTGAAGTCCCTATTACAAATAAAATAAAATAAAATAAAATAAAAATCTTTAAAGATCTTATGATAATAATATAATGTGACAACCTGGATAATAATGGGTATATCCTTGGTCCAAGGATACCATCCTTGGATGGTACCATTATTTCCGGAGCAGTTTTTGTTACCTGTTAGCTTTGGGATGTGTCTTGAGGTCCTGTTGTCACCTTAAAGGCCCCATGTATCTAGATAACTCCAGATCAGGTTAGCTGAGAGACTATTTTTTCCCCTAATCTGCCCATTGAATCAGACTAAATAGGGTCAAGCGCTTCAAGTCCTGTATTTATGAGACTGTTATCTGACAGGGCCCCAGGTGGAATTTACAATAGCTACCACCATATTTCAAACTTCCATCTCCATAGAGTTTTAGTAAACTCAACACATTCTAAGCTCTAACAAACACAATCTAGCACAGGAGGAGGGTATTTTATAAGGAGAAGGATATTTTATAGCTATAGTTTTATACTTCCTATTGGTCAATTGGATGTACGATGGCTCAGCAGTAAAGATGCTGGGCTTGTCGGCTGGAAAGCCAGCAGCCCAGGTTCAAGATCCAAGTACCACCTGAAGGGGTGAGCTCCTGCCCTCAACCCAGCTCCTGACAACCTAGCAGTTCAAAAGCATGCAAATGTGGGTAGATAAATAGGTACCACTATGGCACTCTGTGACTCATGCTAGCCACATGACTGATGAAATGTCTTGAGACAGCTGGCTCAATGGCCTTGACACAGAGATGAGCACCGCCCCTATAGTCAGCAACGACTAGCGGAATAAAATCTTCAATGACTCCTTTACCTTTTTTTAAATTGGTCAATGTACCTGAAAAACATCACATGGAATATATCTTGGTAATATTAGAGTGATTTTCCCCACTCCAAGAGGTGGGGTAAAGGGGGCATGACATAATATAACATCTGCATCTCTCTGCTCTGAGAACTTAAATGAACATAGATTGCATGAACATTCTGAAAATTTCTAGTTATTCATTCCTGCATTCACTGAACACCAGATAGTGGATAGTTTCTAAAGCTAATGAATTTCATGCAATGGTATAAAGTTCAAAAGTCCATGATTTGAACCCCACAGAATAACGTTTAGCTACCTGCATCTGAAGAGTACCGATAAATGATGAAAATGATAATGTGTTGCCACCAGGACCACTGGCCAATGTAACCGAGTGTGTGTATATATATTACATGTATATGCCACCCATCTCACTATCCAAACCAGATCTGGACTATGAAATGGGTGTTACCCATGCGTATATTTATCCATGTTGGATTTTGTTCAAGATTACTTGTGAAAACAGTCATGTGGAATGTCATTTCTACATGAGAATTCTGAGCTGGTGTGGAAACAGTCTGGACCACTGTGTTACCATTCTCACAACACTATTACAGAGACATTTTTTTCTGCTTCAGCTGCAGTAACAAAACAAAGAAAAACTATTTTTTAAAATATTTGTCCCTGTGTGTTTGTTTGTTTGTATCTTCACATTGGAAGGAATTCTTGCCTCACACACACACATTACCTCCTGGTCAAGTAAGAGAATCACCAGCAGTTCCCACCTATAGTAGTCTAAAACACTTGCATTCTTAAAAAAACTAAGAGTTGGAGTTGTTATTGTTGCTACTCCTACAGGACCTAAAACCACTTTGGACTTGGGCAATGAATTTTGCTCTTCTGAAATCAGCAGAAGTGAAATCAATAATGAATGTCTTTCAAATTGCTACTGAAGTAAGAGAAAATAGCAGTGTTCTTCAATAACAGAAAGAGAGAATATATGAAATTCAACATAATAGTAATATTATAGAAATTTTGTTTTTTAGCAAGAGCAAACATTGACTTTATTATAATTTTACTGAACTCTTACAATTGGTGTGTTCTAGCTAGGTCACTCACTTTTGGACTTCCAAGCATCTGTCAGAAAAGTTACAGTTACTCTGCTCATGGAAAAATATATAAATCTTTCCATAAGTAGAGTTGATGCTTTACTTGTAGAAAACAATTCTACAAGTTTTTAAATCTTTTAAATCTTTAAAAAGGTTTCTGGTAAGCATCATCTATAACTTAAAAAGGACCCAGCTATACCTGCAGCATTACTTTTTCAAAAATAATTCATTCAGATACTTCAATTTGAAAATTAGCTGTAAAGGGTCTATGTTTTAATTTGTTAATAATAAGAAACATAATAGCCTTATGCAATAAGGATATGGAAGAGAGAGAGACTGTAGTAAACATTCAATGTGTATTACTTAATTTATCCCCCAGCACACCCATAATTTTTCATATTCCATTTTTAATATTCTAAGTCATTAGATTTCAATAACTAACCCAGTACTGTGTGTGTCTCATTTCCCTGGACAAGTAAAATAGGATGTACCTTCTCCCTGTTTTGAGTACTAATGCTGTAATTTAGAACTTCTGTCAAGATGAAAGATCTTCCAAGGGAATTGCAGGAGACCCATAGCAACACTTGAGAACAGAACTGGATAATGAAGTTTTCATTATTAAATAAAGATATTTTAGGAATGTCAGAACCCATAAATCCTTCCCCTATAATATATCCCTGCATTAGTTTGTTTATTTCATACTAGAAACTCCTGCCCCCACCCCTTCACATTTAGCTACTCTTTGCACTCACTGAAGTTGCCATGGAGATGATTTTATATGTCTCCTTTGGCAGCTGTGATGCTGGATTGTGATTGGATTGAAAAATCTAAATGCCTTTCAGGGAAGTCAGGGAGGGTACTCCTTTGTTGGCATACATTCTAAGGCTCTGCAATTTAATGTTACCTTAAGGAAATGCTAACGTGAATCATACGGGTTGGAAGATGGAAGAATTACAAAGAGAAGGCCTTTTTTCTCTCTCTCTCTCTCTTCAAAGTGAATTTAGTGCTGCTGAATAGTACCAAACAGAGTACCCTGGGGCTCAACTATTCAATTTATTTACCAGGCATGTAGGCAATCAGAATTTATATATATATAAAATCCCTCTCTCCCCCCCCTACCCCCGTCACTCAATATTTTCACCGCCTAAGACATTACAGCCTGTTTCCACATCATGATCATGTCCTTGGATACTATAATGTGCAACCTACTGCATTTGGCCAGAGAAGAATTAACTCCACAGTGGAATTTTCTAACAAGTCAGTGGCTTTTGAGTTACTATAGGGAACAACTTCAAAAAATGGGAATATAGGAGAGCTATTTATATATTCTCCAGTATTACAACATCTGAAAAAGAAGAAAGTAGAACTAGACCCATGGTTTTGTTTTGAAGGTCGAAGACGCCATCAAAAAGACATACATTTTATCAGATATGTAGCCAAAATTATTGTAAGTTTCTGTCATCAATGACTTATATATATTTCTAAACCAATTTCAAAGTGAGGACATTTCTGGTGGAGTGCTGAGCTGACTTTTCAAAACCTTTATAGATCATTACAACAATTGACTGAAAGCTGTTACCTTTGTTCCTATCTTCTCAATTTTAAAGACAAACCTGGAGAATGAAATTAACCTGTGAAAATTTTACATTTGTGGTTTAATTTTGTCTCTGCTTTTTATTTTTTATTTATTTACTTTTAAATACTGTGATTCTCCGCAGACTAAGAGCAGAATAGCAGTTAGTAAAAGGAACAAATAAAAACTTGAAATTAAGAAAGGAAATAATTGTTCTAGGATGGGCCTAGAGTAATAATTTGATCCAATACCAAAGTGTAGGAAGGAGTTTGTTTTCCAAAGATGAAGAAAAAGTTGGAACATTTGCAACTAATAAGTAGAGAAACATCCAAGAGTAAATATAGGATATAATCTCCATGCAATAGTATTCGATATCTCATATCTTGTTTGTTTGTTTGTTTGTTTATACAACTTTGAAGCCACATGACTTCTTAAAGACTTTGGGCAGCATGGCTCTGTAGCACCCACCCCTCCTAGAAAAATGAAATATTTTAGGAAATATTAAAAAGGCAGGATAAAATATTTCCCCTAAAAGAGAAAGAGAAATCTTAAGGGAGACAGAAACTCCCTGCCCCCAGCAGATATTTGGTGCCAATTAAGAAAGACTGGGACAGCCTATCTACAAGACAAAAGACCTTCAGCCTCAGGGTGATTGGATTAGCCCTCACTCAAGATCCAAACCAGGTCAAAGCCATTAAGACACAACAGGAATTGCCCACAGAACACAAGCCTCTTCATTACATCATCATCCTCCAAGTTTCAACCAAACTTAACTCAGACGACCTCAGCTATGACCCCTGCATAGCCCCATGGGAGTCTGATGGCAACCAAGAGAATACATGCTCTTACCACAGGAGCAGAAAGCTCAAGTTCAAAGCCCAGAGAGGATATAAATACCTCTCACTCTCCACTCCATGTGTTCAGTTGCCCAGGACCTCAAACGGATGTGGTCCTGTTCACCAATAAACTATCTTTCCAAACAACCTCCATGTTTCCAATGTCTTTCTCCCCACTTGGAACTGAACCAGATGGATATTTCTTCCAACAGCTCAAACAGAAATCATGGCCCACTGGATCTTCACAACCACATTAGATACTGCAGAGAATAAAATGGGAAAATAATCGGTATTTGTTTTGAGATTATTCACAGAAGAGCAGGAGATATAAATATGGTAAATAAAGGAATAGTAATAGAAGTAACAACAATAATAGCATCAGAAGTATAAGACCAAGACTGAGGGTTTTGTTGTTGCAGCCATGCACAGCAGGAGGAGCTAGTGCTCAATATCAGAATCAGGATCACTGAATGCTGCACTAATTGTGGAGCCTTGGTGAATGGATTAAATATTAGGAAAACAATATGTATATGTGTGTGGTGTGTGTTTGTGTTTGTGTGTATATGTATGTTCCAGCTGAAGGTAGAAGAATGCTCCTTTGAAAGATTACAGAGGTTAGAATAGAATAAATAGTGTGGCTTGCTTTCAGAAAGACAGAGAGAAAATTGTGCACTTAACATCTGTGTAGGCATTCATTGACTCTGAAAAAAACATCTGGAAAAGAAAATTAGGAAGTGCTTCAAAAAAGAAGACAGGGTCATTCTCTCATCAAATTTATGTATTTCTTTTTAGAACAGAAAGCAAACCATAAACACGATCAGCACTTCAATTAAGTGAAAATAAATTTTCCTTTCCCAACACTAAAATAATGGGAAAGTTTGGTATGATAGTGTTAATGCCGGCTGTAATTGTTTGCTAAGATTCGACTAATTAAAAAAAACTCATTTGAAGATAGTTAATGGATTCTACATTTCTACAAAGCATTACGAAGACAACATTTATCTGAACTTTGGGGCCTGCACTGATTACTACTCAATTAGTTGTGATTCAATTCACTGAAGAAAAATGGTCATTTCATTAGCACAAAGAAATAACTATTGGCCACAAAATATATTTCCTGGAATTGCTATGGCAACTCAGATGACACTGTGCTGAGCTTGGAATTTTAATTCTGTCTGGGAGTTGTAATTGTGGCCATGCTAGATCTTCCTTAAATGATTGCCAGGAGCTGGTAATGGGTTGGATAAACACAAATAAATTTGAGAGTAACTCCAAAGAAAAATAGAATTACTCAAAATGACTGATCACAGAATTAGCAGAAGTGCTTTTAGTTTCAAATGAATGATTTTTTTTTAAATGTGAAATTATGTGAATGGATGTGAATGGGATTCCTAATCGGGACTCCCATCCATACCATTTGAAATCAGAATTTACACAACAATAATGGCTGCTACAGAAGAGCTGATTCTAGTCATCGTTCTTTGTAGTTTCTCTCTCTTTTTCCATGTGTTCCTGAGACATCATTCTGGAATACCATAGGAGGAAAAATCACAGACATCATTTTAAAAATGGGGTCAGCTACTGGATGAAGGAATGGAGATGGTTTATTTGTACTGCATCAGTGGTGGGTTGCTGCCGGTTCAGACCGGTTCTTTAGAACTGGTAGCGGAAATTTACCACCGCTCACAGAACCGGCAGCAATGACCGCCGGTCCACACTCCCGAACCAGTCCTCGGGTCGCCGCAGCTTGCAAAAAAAACCCCTCTGCGCATGCGCAAAGGCTTCTGCGCATGTGCAGAGGGTCATTTCCAGGTCTTTTGTATGATGTGATGGGGCGCGCGCGCAAAGGGGGCGCGCGTGCACAAAACGCGCACTTCCGTCGCGATGCGAACCAGTAGGGAAGGTAAGTGGAACCCACCCCTGTACTGCATGTATGTATGCATATGTGTATCAGATGCCCTTTTATCACATCCTTGGGAATGCTAACAATGAAAGCAAAACATATGATAAAATGTGCATATATAAATAAGAATAACAAAACAAATGTGTTTTCAATGATGCAGGTAGAACAATTCAGATTGCATGAATGAATAATTAAATGGATAGAAAGAGGAAATGGAGGATATGGGGGGTAAAAAACCTCTAAATAGATCAAGGAAATAAATAGCAGTAGCACAATAAAATCTTGTACACCTCTAAAATTGAAAAGTGCTATTCCAGATAGCATTGCTTGGCATATTGTGGATAATTATAATGTTTATTCAGCTGTGACAGACTCAATGCTCTATTGGTGACGGAGCTGAAAAAAGAAAGCATAAGAAGGAACAGCATTTATTATTACTGCATATCATGGTTTTGAGATTTCATTTGCATTCACAAAAAGTTGGGTGGCTTAAAGTATATTAAACTTGAAATTCTATAGACACCATCAGCATTCTCATGATGGATCAGCATGATTGTATGTTAATCATATATTTATTTCTAGTCACAAACTGTTTTATTGCTCATACTTTTCTACATATTTAGGACAATAATAGGCATAATCTTGAGAAACCATGGCTAGTAATAATAATAATAGTAGTAGTAAAAGGTGTGTTCAGAGTAACTATCCTGATGCATGAATATCACACACACACACACACGGAGAGAGAGAGAGAGAGAGAGAGAGAGAGAGAGAGAGAGAGAGAGAGAGAGAGAGAGAGAGAAGGGGAGGAACTACTCTAAAGAACCTGCATGCAGGAAGCATATATAGAAAAGAATGAATAGACAAATTGAATGAATTTAATTTTTAAAATTATGAGTTGAGTTGAGTTATTTCAATTCAACTATTTTATGCCAAATTCCTGTAACAAAATGAATCACCAGTCAATCTAATAACTAACTTTGAGAAGAATACAGTGTCTCGATTTTAGCCTCTTTGCACTTTTTCCTTGCTTAGTAGCCAATTCACACAATTGCTACATTTCTGACATGTTCACATGTATGGAATTCAAGCTGCCATGCAGAAGCACCTTATATAGGGAATTTGTAACAATCTATGCAGAATGCAGGTCATGAAATCTGTTTTGGCTTTGTGATCTTGACCCTACCAGTTCTTACTCTTCCATACAGTTTTCTGGGAGAGAAATGACTCATGGCAAAATCTTCATTGGAATGAACATAGTGAGTCTTTGGAGCAAGTAACTATGGAAGGACAGTTTCAGAGTAGATTCACCAAAGCATTTTCAAATAGCGTAGTAGCACAAGTCCCTATAAAAATCTTGGAGAAAGGTGTTAGCGAACACCACCAGTCATTTAGTTATAGTCCACAATTAAAATAAATATATTGCATATGCTGGTGGGTATTTAAGACAAGCCTTTTTCAGGGATCACCCAAATCTTTTAGGTTTTCTTGATCCTGTCTGTTCATAAATCAAATAATTGGCAAATGGAAACCGGATCAACATCATATTATATTGAAATGTTGGGGATAAGCTGATGGAAGCAAATTAATCTAAAACAGTTTGCCAGGATCTACTGGAAGTTGCTATGGAAATGAAAATTCTCAAATGTCTCCCCCCTGCCCTCAACTGTGTTATTATCGATATATTACCTTTTAGGCAACTGATTTTAGAATATCAATCGAATCTTTATAATTTATCTTTTTTGAGATCCAAACATGTCTTTGGGGACTATGCTTGAATTATGTTACTTTACTGTCATTTTGCTTTACGTATTTTTTCATCATAATATATATGATTATAATAGTCATACAATTTTCTTACCTGTGCTACTTTTTTTTCCATTCATGTATTTTTTCATCTAAACATTTACTGGTTCACAACAACCCCACAGTCAGATTTCCTGTCCAATTATTTTTTTTGTAAATAGTGTGAACATATTTTCCATGTGTATGTTGAAGAACATGGAAGGATTTTTTTTTTTTTAGCAATAAGGAGGCATTATAAACAAATAATTCTCTTAACCTCCAAAGTAACTATTTTAACCATTTAAAAAAAAAACAATAATATATGATTTTACTATCATTAAAGGTATACGACAAGGCAATACAATATCACCTATCCCTTTCTCAGCCTGCCTTAAAGAAGTATTTCGCAAACTAGACTGGGCAAAAGATGGAATAAAAATCAATGTTGCCTATTTAAATCGCTTAAGATTTGCAGATGAAGTTGTTCTCTTCTCACAAGAGCTATAAAGACTGATACAAGAGCTGTACAAAGCAGGAGAACCATTTGTCTTAAAAATACACCTGAAAAAGAGCCAGCTTATGTTTAATAAATTTATCAAAGAAAGAAAAAAATTATATCTGGAGAAGAAGTAGACATAGTAGACCATTACATATACCTTGGCCAATAGATCGCAATGGAAGGTGATACAATAAAGGAAATTGAATGGCGTATTAAATGTGGTTGGTAGGCATTCTGCAAGCTAAGCATAATTTTCAAGAACAACCTCCCCTATGCCTGAAGAGAAAAGTTTTCGATCAGTGTGTGCTACATGCTCTAATATATGCCAGTGAAACATGGACACTAAATAACGATCGATACAAAAGCTACGAGTGGCACAAAGAGCCATGGAAAGATACATGCTCAGCATTACAAGATAAGATAAAAAGACCTGCACATGGATTAGAAAACAAACAAATACCATCAAGAGAGTGAAAGAATTGAAATAGAAATGGGCTGGTCACATAGCAAGAAGAACTGATGGCAGGTGGACCAAGGCAATCATAGAATGGATCCCACTTGATAAAAATGTCCATGAAACAGACCTAAAACAAGATGGATCGATGACATCAGCAAGTATTGCGGGCCCAATTGGCAAAAGAAAGCTCAGGACCATATTGATTGGAAACGTGCTGAAGAGGCCTTCATCCTGCTGTGGATAGACAATGGCTAAAATGATAACTATCATTAAAAACAACTATACATGTTGCCTGTTTTACAAATACCTAAGGCAATACATGAGGGCAAATAACAGACCAGTTGAAACACAAAAAACAAATCTATTTTCAAAATATTTCAGAAGAGTTGCTCAGCATATACAGAGGTAAACTAGCAACATCTTTTTACTGTAGCAGCAACTGTTTAAAGTTCCCACATGTGCTGGAAAAGGAAATGTAGCTGCTTTAAAGAAGCGCTCTTTTCTTCCAAGTAATTTTTAAATCATGGCCAGACTTTGTGGAAATGCCTGTTTGCCTTTGCACATTCCAGCAGAGCAGACCTGCACATGCTGAGATTGTTGAAAATTCCCTAGAGAACCCTTTAAACTGTTACATATTTATCATTATTAATTCTGGAAGGAAAAACTATTAAAACTTCACGACTGGGGAGTAATCATATCAGCTGTTTCCTTCTAAATGAAATGTGCATACAAATGAAATCAACTTTGGTTTTTGTCCTGGTTTACCATTACTCAAAAAATTAGCAGTCGTCAGCTGCCCAAATATGACCTGCCTCCCCACAGTCAAGCCAAAAATGCTTGTATTCAAAGTGAAAGAATTATTCTGGCCTGACATCTTTCCAGAAAAAGCCTTTATCCCCAGTGGTGAAATCCAATTTTTTTTTACTACCGCTTCTGTGGGCGTGGCTTGGTGGGCATGGTGTGGCTTGGTGGGCGTGGCTTGGTGGCCATGGCAGGGGAAGGATACCGCAAAATCTCCATTCCCTCCCCACTCCTGGGGGAAGGATACTGCAAAATCTCGATTCCCATCCCACTCTGGGGCCAGCCAGAGGTGGTATTTGCCAGTTCTCCAAACTACTCAAAATTTCCGCTACCGGTTCTCCAGAACCTGTCAGAACCTGCTGGATTTCACCCCTGCTTTGTCCCCAGGGGTGCCCTGGCACCCATGGAAAATGGAGAAGTACAGATTAATATGTCCACATATGTTGTCAGAGACAGAGAAATTATGATGATGGTTGTGATCAATTATTCCCCTAAATATGAGCCTTAGCGGGCTAGTTTCAGGTTCAGAATTTTGTGGTACTTTCATATATTATGTCTAGGAAGTAGGTTACGCGTGTCCATCAGGATAAATGAGACCTCCTCAGCAGTATCCCATTTTCGAAGCAACTAATTTGAACAATTAATTACTTCATTCATCTTTTCAGTGTCATAGAGAGGTAGATACTGTAGTATAATTTCTCAGATGACACAGAAATTTTGTTACAGTTTGAAAAATTAGTGTAGGAAAACCGTGCCGCCTGAATTCCTCTGAAAATAATACAGCAAAATCTAGGGTTCGAAGAACAGAGCATGGGGCAGGATTTAAAAGGAGATGCTAGGAGCCGTGGTGGCACAGTAAATAGGAATAGGAATAAGAATAGGAATAGGAATAGGAATAGGAATAGGAATAGGAATAGGAATAGGAATAGGAATAGGAGTAGAGGAGAGGAGAGCAGAGCAGAGCAGAGCAGAACAGAACAGAACAGAACAGAACAGAACAGAACAGAACAGAACAGAACAGAACAGAACAGAACAGAACAGAACAGAACAGAACAGAATAACAGAGTCGGAAGGGGCCTTGGAGGTCTTCAAGTCCAAAGTAGTTAGAATGCAGTACTGCAGGCTGCCAGGAGTTTGATCCTGATCAGCTCAAGGTTGACTCAGCCTTCCATCCATGTGAGGTTGCTAAAATGAGGACACAGGTTTTGGGGGCAATTTTCTGACTCTATAAATCACTTAGAAAGTGCTGTAAAGTACTATGAATAATGGAGGATACTGATGGCTTTCAATGGCTTTCAAAGATAGTTTGCTATCTTTTGATTTTCTTCTCTGAAGAAAACTAATTGCACTTTTCCCTTCAGTTATTGTTATATTATCCAATATCAAAAATCTGGGCTTTTGTCTTCTGTAGAAAGTATTGAGGCCCTTCTAAGCACGGGTGAAATTCAAAAATTTTCCCTACCGGTTCTGTGGGCGTGGCTTGGTGGGCATGGCAGGGGAAAGATACTGCAAAATCTCCATTCCTACCCCACTCCAAGGGAAGGATACTGCAAAATCTCCATTCCCACCCCACTCCAGGGGAAGGATATTGCAAAATCTCCATTCCCACCCCACTCTGGGGCCAGCCAGTGGTGGTATTTGCCGGTTCTCCGAACTACTCAAAATTTCTGCTACCGGTTCTCCAGAACCTGTCAGAACCTGCTGAATTTCACCCCTGCTTCTAAGGCAGCAATTCAAATGGGCCTCCATCAGTAATGAAATGGCTCATAGCAATGGATCACTCTCATATAGGTAATGAGATAATAGCTTATACCAATGGCTCAGCCTCATATAAGTAATGAGTGAAAAATTCAGGTTGCATTGGAAATGTTTTTTGTGTTACCAAGGTTATGTCTGGCTTTTTTTTTTTAAAGTCCATTCTGTGTTTCTTAACTGTTCGTACCTGACTGGGTATGAAAGCTCAATAACCAACATTCTTGGAAAGGAATCTATAATACTTTGTGTTCTAGGCAGACTTGTTTGGAACTTATATGAAATTACTGTAGCCCAGGATGAAAGAATGAAAGTACACCCTTTAAAGAGATGAAGCTAATAATTCCCTTTCCTGTCCTATGTAAGGAGAATGTACTATAACTGTGCTATAATATAACTCAGTACATGAAATGTTTTTGTTTTCTGTCACATACTTTTTTCTTAGGAAAACTTTGCAATTAAGCATCTTTTCAATGTTTTTTAAAAACTTTCTCTAGAAAAACTAATGTGCCATTGTTCCTTAAATATTACAAAACTTTCTAGGCTAAAATATAGCAGTCAGTACTAGCTAAACTTGTCTGATCTAAACAAAGCTAAACAAGATCAGACTTGATACATGGTGGGTACATACCTGAGGAAATATCACTAAGAAATATCAATATTGTAAGATAGAAGCAGTAGTAGAAATAGTAGAAGTAATATCTAAGAGTACAGACAGCAAAGCAAACCATTACATATTGTTGCAAAGAAAACTTCATGGATATATCCCTGTAATATATATTTGTTTGACTGAATATATACCATTAAGTGCATACCAAGAATTAATCTCAACTAAAAACCCTTCCCCCTTTTAATTAACTTTTAACACTGAATTTTTAACTACCCTAATATATTTTTATATTCGGTTTTTATGTTTTTAAATTTTTATTTGTACACTGCCCAGAGTCTACCTATGAGGGAAATGGCAGTTCCTGAATGGGATAGTTGATAAGTGAGAGATTAGAGAGAGGAGAGACAGCCAGACAGACTATGGAATTCATTATGTGGAATTTTATTGTGGAATTTGGAGGGCCTTCACTGCATTGCATAATAGACGTTTCTGTTTTACTGTGCCATTTTAGCTTGCTGTGTGTATATACATTTCTGATATGATTACTAATGCAATACATATATATAATTGTTTTATTATATGATTTTATGTTTTGACAGTACATTATTCTTTAATGGCCACCATTTCAAGGATATTTTTAAAAATACTTTATAAATGGAGGCTAATCTGTAATAATTCTGAATAATGATTAAAAATGTCCCTTTTTAAGCACTGCTTAAATTACGTCTTACCACACAGAACACAATTACAAGTCTTGGAAAACTAATTTCATGGCAATATGTTATTATAAATTAATCACATAAATTCACTCTGGGGCTGCAGTTTCCAGCATACATTCCTAGAATTACACTATATTGTCTAGTAAATATATTTAAGAATGAAATGTAAAACACTTCTTAATTCATTTGTGAAACTTAATGTATGATTACATGGAAAATGGCAAATGGTATAATAGTGAAAAATTTAACTACATTTTTGCACTAAGAAGTTCAGTGGCAAAAAAGTAAAACAGATAATTCCCTGGCAAATAAGCAAAATGAGTGACCCTATCTGGGGTGAAAATCCAAGGAACTCATTAAATAAGCAATAGTCTATTTAGTCAGCCACTGATGCAATTCCAAACTCTTATTGTTAATGATTGATTTCTGCCTTTTTTATTACACTTTTCACCCATTTCATTCTTCTGCACCATTTTCCTTCTGGCAGAAATTTCAGAATTGTCTCAAGTGTCAACATAGCCCCTATTTGCTCAAATTTGTTCAGGAGTAATCTTCAGAAGACAAAAGATTGACAAGAAAAGCCACTAAAGAGACAACCAAAGAATAAATTTAGACTGAACAAAATGTAAGATCTAGATAACCATTTTGATAAGTTGTCTTCTTCTTTTTTACATGATAAACAATAAAACTATTGAGGAACTTTCTAAATGAATGAGTTTAATGTTTGATTGTGTTCACTGAACAAAATGGATACCTTACAATCTGTCTGATTGTGTGATCCATTTCCAACTTGTTGTTTATAAAATACATAACATTTGTCTTTGAAAACATACATGACACATTGATAAATGTTTGCTAAAATATTGAGCCTCCAGGGAGAAGGAAATGAACCAGATACTCACAAAACAAAAGAAAATACTTATCAATGAGTTAATTAGAGTCAGGATTTCTTTAGAGTAAGTCACAAAACAGGGATAGTAATAATAATGCAGGGGGCACTTGATATCTGTCAGTAGTAGAGCAGCTGGCAGCTTGGGGAAAGCATTTTGCATAGGTTCAGCTGATGTACTAATTCTGCCCATTCCTGAAAGGAACTTGTCCTTTGGTAACTTGGTCACCACCCATTTGGATTACTAGAATGCATTGTTCATAGGGCTGGCTGTGAAGAGCATTCAGAAACTGCAGCTGGTCCAGGATGCAGTGGCATGGACAGTTTGGAAATTCTTATTATGATTATATAACACTACTGCTCCATATGCTGCATTAGCTCCCATGAGGCTCCTGGGTGTGATTCAGGGTGCTGCTTGTCACCCATAAAGCCTTACATGTCATAGGACCAAGCTATTTGTGGGACCACCTTCTCTCTTCCATTGTTTTCCATTGTTCCATTGCTTTAGCTTGCCACATCAGATATAGCAGAGAGGACATGTTATGGATCCTTTTTATAAAAAATGTCATCTTAGTCCTAGGGGTCATGCCATCTTCTGTGTCAGCACCTGCCTTGTAGAATATCCATCCAAAGATCCAGATTGGCTCTGAACCTGTTCCCTTAAACAAGAGTTTCTTGGGTCCTTCCTGGCTTTCAGCCATCATAGTGATATTATTAACATATCTGAAGTTGTTGACTTATCTTTCAGCCATTTTAATTCCAGTTCCAATTTCTTTTAGTCTTGTTATTTGTTAGTATTCTGCTACTGTCAATGAGCATATTATTCTCTTTCAATTTTAGATATTTTTTCTTGTTGTTCTCAGCATCCTTCAACAACCTCAACTCATTCTGAATGGTAGCCTTTCTGACAACCCCTTTACAGTTTTGGACTATTTATATATACATTTCTTTGGTGACTTCTCTTGCTTTCTACTTTATATGTGTGCCTTTTTTATTTTTCAATTTTATTTTGTATGTGTGTGTGTGTTCAAAAATATAATAACTTCTTGAGTGCTAGAAATGATACTAAATTTATTTTACATGGATGTCACAGAGAAACAAATAATTACTAATTTAATAAAGCATTATGCAGTTAGTAAATTGCATAAAGCATTACAAAACTACTGATAAACTTTTATTTTTAGTTCTGGAATGCTGTAAGTATTTATTAACATAAACATTTTTAGAACTGAATTGTTTATATGAAATATCCCATGGCATACCAATACACAATTTGTTGCTGGCTGATAATGGAGTACAAGAAGCTATCAGAGGCTTCCACATTCGTCCCAGTGAAGGGTTACAAATCAAGGGTTTTGAAACTGAGGGGTTCTGCCCCCCCCTTTTTTTTGATAGTCATGTTTGATTGTCATGTTTGTAATGTCGTTACATTTTGTCCAGAAACAAAGGTTTTCTTCCTGTGTTTTTATCAACATTTAAAGAAGAGTATCTCAAAAATCACTATTTTATAATGTGCTATCTTAATTGGGTCTGCAGTTTTGACAGACACAGTCAACAACCAGTTGGGAGTCAGGCAACAAACAAATAAACCCAGAATCCATCGGAGTTGGCAGCTATAACAAATATATATAAATAAATAAATAAATAAATAAATAAATAATAAAATGTCACATTGATGTAGTATTTCATTATATTAACAACAAGCAGCATGATCTGTAATGCATTGTGTCAGAAAAACAAAATGGTTGGGTAGACTTAAGGAGATTAAATTAAAACCATTGGCTTTATTTATTATATTAATATCTCATCTTTGTCGTGGGAACTGAACATGATATGTGTGGCGCTCTCTACCTTTTTGGGGGGATGTTTATTGCTTTTTATTTACAGGTTATTTTTATATTCTTCTTTGTCTTCATAGAAGCAAAGCATATTTTGGGATTCAGTGCCTATTGGTCATCCATTTAGAAGTACAAGGTGTTTCTGTGTTTCTGAATGGTATTCTTTTACATTTGCCTCTTCACATTTTTTTTTTCTTTATGATACAGCATAGGCTACATCAGGGCTATGCCTTAAAGGTGTATCTAGGTATGTTTTATGCATACCTTTCATAAGGTAAAATTAGAATTCTAAGGAAGTCATGGGAATTCTGTGGGGAAATTTGCATTTTTTGTTGTTGTTTCTCAGAGGGAACTGGAAATCTTTCAACTCTCTATTCCTTTTTCCTCCCAACACCAGACAGCAGAAAGGTGTTATTTTTCAGCTTCCCCCCCCCTTTTCTTTTTTAACTTCTTCAGACACTCCACCCATTCCAGGATTCTCTTTCTAATTCTCTGTCTCTCTCTCATTAGTCATACAATTATCTCTGTCCTCACAAAGAAGTCTCCCTCCCTTTCAATGTCAGAATTGCTAGCAGATACAGATGCTTGATTGTTCAGCCACTCAGGTAGTTTGTTTATGGTAAAGGGGATGTAGTTTTTGTCAGGAATATTTCTGTGTGCAAGTAGTCCTTCAAATAAATTGAATATTCCAGTTTGTCACAGGAGCACCAACTGTCTCAAGTATATTTCACATTAAAATTTGGGGAGTAGGGGAAGCCTATAGACATATAGAACCAGGAGGTAACCCTTTTTGTCATGGTGCCCACCTTATGAACATAGTTATGCCCCCCACCCCAGGCGAAGTTAGCTTTATCTCTGCCAATATTCTGGAAATCCCTTGAAATATGTCTATCAGGCTTAGGGATTTCAGGGAAATGGAGAAGTGGTTAAATGGCTGCATTGTACGTAATATCAAAATGCTCTCTTCCAGGTTTTAAAAGTTTATATTGATATTTTATTATGGTATAATTGTTAATGTTTGCTTTTTAAAATCTGTTTCGATTGTACCTCATTCAGAGTCATGTACATGAGATGGACGGTTATATATATATATATATATATATATTTTCACATTTTCTTACATTATACTCTATAAGCCTTGAGCAATTGCACTGAGTTAGAAATAAAGCTTACAAGTCCCATGTTCTTCTGATAAAACTACGTGAATGAATGGTTTTGTAATAAGATATAAATGGAAAGGACAAATATGTTTGTTTATTCTATGATCAGCGTGCTAAATTCTAAGTTGTATATAAACATGTTTGAAGTCAGCACAGCAACACCAAGTTTTTCTGATTGTGCCTCACAATCATTTTCACACTTAAAATGAAAAAATGTCAAAAAAATTTAATAGCAATAGCACTTAGACTTATATACTGCTTCACAGTGCTTCACAGCCCTCTCTAAGCAGTTTACAGAGTCATCCTATTGCCCCAAACAATCTGGGTCCTCATTTTACTGGCCTCGGAAGGATGGAAGGCTGATTCAACCTTGAGCCGGTCAGGATCGAACTGCTGGCAGCTGGCAGAATTTGCCTGCAATACTACATTCTAACCACTGTGCCACCAGGTTACTCTGATCCTGGTTATTGGATTAACCTCTTTTCTGGGTTTGCAGGCTGAATTCAATCACAGTGTAAGCAAACAGAATGGGTTCACCATTCAGCCACAAGAAGCCAATGTAGGTCAAAACTCACCAGTTTTATTAATTGATTTCAATTCAA
>QLTV01001313.1:453180-472583 GCA_003457575.1 Thermophis baileyi
AGCCGCCCAGAGACCCTTGGGAGTGGGGCGGCAGAAAAATGCAATAAATACATAAATAAATAAATAAATAAATAAATAAATAAATAAACAAATAAATAAACAAACAAATAAATAAATAATGCAACCTGTATTTTTGTTTGTACAGAAGAGTGACCACTGGTGCAAAAAACAAAACAAAAAGCAAGTTACATCACATGCATTCTGATATTTGCCAATCAACTAAACCAATATCATATTAGTAGCTGCATTATACAACCTCAGGAGCATTGGCGACATGTATGAAGTACATATATTCATATACTGTATCTTGGTATGAATTGCTTGCAAAACCAAACACAGTGGAGTCCTTGGTGCTGTCTGAGCTTGGTTCTTTTCTTGCAGACGTTTCATTTCCAAACTAAGTAAAATTGTCAGTGCTAGTAGGGTGTGGGAGTTGTTCTCATTTTATATTAAAATCAACCACAGTACAAATACACACACAACCAACTTATTCAACTAAATGCTCTGCCTTTCTCATTGTTGTGGTTGTGTTTGTTTTTTTAAAGCAGAAATAGTTATAGCTGCAAGGCATCCTTTTCTTTCTAACCATATGCTTAATTGTTTCTTTTCTCTCAATACCACTCCTGCATCAGCCCATCCAGTCTAAATCAGTTAACAGCAGGGATCTAATTGTTCCCTGGTGTTGTACTGGGTAGGGCTGAAAAACTCTGATGCTCGATCAAGAGCTACAAAATTACAAGCAAAGTGCAGAGTTTGAAACATTTGGAATATTCAAAACAAACAGCCAGGTTTTATTTCACTCATTTCACAAGAATGAAACAAAACTTGTGTTTCTCCCAAAAAAACCATGTATCATTTGTACTCCAAACGTTCACAACAGCCATTTTGAGACTGGAAGATTCTGAAGCTTTTGGACAGCTCTGATTTGTTGTTACTGGTCGTATTATCATTTTATCCATATGTACTAAAAATTATTTCCTTCTCTGCTACATGTTCAAGGCATGTTGCAAGCTTTATTTTACTCTTGGTAATGGGATAAATGGATGATAGTACTAACAGCCTATAATTCTTGTAGCCCAGGATTAATATCTGTGCATTGATTATTAAATGGGTTACTCAAGTGATGTGGTATATCTATATATCTATATATATCTATGTGTATGTGTATCACCTATCATTATTGCAATTTAATCACTTGCAGATCATATTCAATCATAAACAATCATAATGCAAAACTTCTCTGTTCTGGGAATCTTCCTACAAAAAAAAAATGAGAAACATATAAATTCTCTTCAACTATTGCTTGGACCACTTCATTTAAATTCCATACATTATACTGAAAGTCATTGATACCGCAAAATAAATTTTCAAATGCTTAGAGTGAATTGTGCTTTCTACCTGTTTTGTTTTATAATAAGGCTTTATTAATGCACTTGATTTAACCAAGTGATACAAATACTAAACTATATTTATAGTGTGATGCTAAATAACATCAAACACACTTCATGGTGAGCTACCTTAATTGAGTTCATAAAATGTGCTCTGACTTCATTACAATTTGTAAATTGCTTAGATGCACATGATTCAACAATAACTAAATATTTTCCCTAATCATCTGCAGTAAATATTGCCTATATGCTTCTTTTCAAAAGAGAATCAACTTGACTATATTTTCCAGATCATTTGTTTCCTTGCTTTGGGGGCTACAGGGGTGTGAAGGGAATTTCAAGATACTTTTAGGAGTATGTTGTTGTTGCACCAAGACATGAACAAAAATTCTTTAGAGAAAGGGGGGAAATACCTTGGTGAAGCCAACTTTGAAATCATTGCAGTTGCATGACAGCCTTTATTAAGTCTGTAACATTTACTAGCCTACTAAGAAAAATACATCAACCTTCTAGGGTTGGGCAGACACATCTGAGAGCACTAACTTTTCTGCAGCCACTCCTTATATTTCTATGCTGAGGACAAGTGAGAAGAGATTAGCCCATCTGCCCTTTTTCAGCTTATGAATTTGGTATCTACCTGCAGTTTCTCATCATCTATAACAGTGTTTCCAAATTTCAGCAACTTTAAAATATCTGGACTTAAATTCCCAAAGTTCCCCAGCCTGCATGCCAAAACTTAAGTCCACACATCTTAAAAGTTGATGAGAAATAGCACTATAGCAATAGCACTTAGACTTATATACCGCTTTACAGTGCTTTACAGCCCTCTCTAAGCGGTTCACAGAGTCAGCATATTGCCCCCAACAATCTGGGTCCTCATTTTACCCACCTCGGAAGGATGGAAGGCTGAGTCAACCTTGAGCCGGTGAGATCTGAACTGCCGAACTGCAGCTAGCAGTCAGCTGAAGTAGCCTGCAGTACTGCACTCTAACCACTGCGCCACCTCGGCTCTGAAACACTGACATGTAATTACCAGGCTCCAAGGTTATAATATGTGGATCTTGAAAAATGATAGAAATATGGTGTTAAAATGGATAACTTTCTTTTGCATCAATTAGCATTCTATACTGGTATCTTGTTCCAGCAATCTGGAAATCCAAGCAAATCCATTCTTTATCTTAATCTAGATTAGGAGTCCCCAACCTGTGGGTTGCAGCCCCACTAGTGGGCTGTGAGGTGATTGCAACCGGGCCGCAGAAACTGCCGTCGAGCGCACGTGCACACCCCCACTTGCAGCGGGCGAGCACAGGCGTGCGTGCTTCATTTGTGTGAGTGGCAGGTACATGTGCACACCACTCGCATAAATGGAGCTGCGTGCACACGCACTTGCTGGCTGTTCACACGGAACCATCCCCTCTGCCCCACCACCAGTCCACAAAGCCGGAAACTCTGATCTAGATCAGTATTTCTCAACCTTAGCAACTTCAAGATATATGAACTTCAACTCCAGAATTGCCTAGCCATTCTGGAAGCTAAAGTCTACATATCTTAACATTAACAAGTTTGAGAAACGCTGATCTGGAATAACACACACACACACACACACACACACACACACACACACACACACACACACACAGAGGCATTATGTACTGAAAAGGGGACAGTCTTTTATACTTGTTTTTCACTGTTTGAAAGCTCACTCAGAGAGACAATATTGATGAAATTATATTTTATTTTCCCCATCATATATGTCCTCATATACATACTTGGGAAGTTAGTAGGCCTTGGTAACCATATTGCATTTTAAAGCTGAAACATATTAAGCTTCTATGGCATTTAATTGTTTTTGCAAAATATGTATAACATTTACAATACCTTAACTACCACTTCATATGTGGATTGGATGTACCTGATATAAGTATGTGGAAAATAAATAAATGAATGCATCCTAGTCCATATGTGTAGTTGCACAAAGCACGTTCACTAAATAGTGCTAGATACTTCTCAAGAATTTTTTTAAAAAGGATGATTTAACCAGCAACTAATATCAGAAAATGGGAATAATTGTCTTTGGAATTTAAAGCAAGTCATTATCTCATGCAGGAGATATTAATACCTCTTGCAATGAGACAGGTCTCATTAAAGTCCTCTGGTCAGCTGTTATTATTGATCCTAGCTTATGAGTGAAGTCATTAACTATTAATAATGATTTTTGGCTAAAAGAACTACCACTTAAAACTATGGGAATCGATGAAAAAAATCTTTTTGGCTAAAGTCTCCATTGATAACTTAAAGCCTGCAACACTCACTGGTATTGTTCTCTTTTACTGCACCTGGCATTTTTCTTTTTAATTGCCCAATGGAATTAAAACTTCAGAAACAACTTAATTACTAGATTTATGCTTCCTCACAAAAGGTTCCATTCTAATTATATGTTGCCTTTTTAAAAACAATCTAATTGCAAATAATTGAATCCAAAAGACATTTAACATTTTAGGGAGAAACAAAGGGTTTGGCTAGAAGATAAAAGTTTATTCTATTGTTTTACAATAGAATAAACTCTGTAAAAATAATACATCGGCTCTTATAACAAATACTTTGGTTCTCATTCATTCTGTTCATCAGTTATATAGGGCTTTGTATAGAGCTTATACTGCAGAAGGTAATTGTGGTCATTTTGCATTTTGATGCATATATATGAATGGAAATATAGTCAGCTTCCATAAGATATAGTGAAAACTTCCAATTGAAATTACCTTTTAAAAAGGATTGAGAAGGCTATCAATAGCTAGGTCTGATCAGTATAAATACGAATAGCAGATGATTGAGAGAACCTACATTGTTCTCATCCCCCCTCCAGTTCTTCAGTTTGGTGATATTAACATATTTTTTTTTTCCAATTTTATGATGGATCTATAAATCCTCACTATATCCCATGGAAGCTGACTATGTCACCATTCCTACATATGCATAAAAATGTTTTCAACCTAGAAAACCAGAAAACTGTGGTTAATTTTAGACTTCTGGGTTTAATTTTTCTCACTATGTAGTGTAGGGGGAAAGAGCTCATGAAATAATAGAAAGTTTGTGTATATCTTGGTTTATTAAGCAATAATACTTATATTGCTTAATATTTATTAATAGACAAGGTATTATTGTATATATCAAAGTCTGGTTTGAATTGCTGGTAACTAAATTAGTGCATTCCCAAACTGTAGGGAGTAAAGATGACTTTGAAAAGAATATGCAAATCTCTTTAATAAGCAAAAGGCAAAAAAAAGTCCAGAATAATGAGAACTCCTTTGGTCATTGGAATGGACTTGGTCACTAAATGAGTGGGGGATATATTTACCAATATCTGTTTGGCCTTTCAGCATTATCTTTGTAGAGCAATCTTTTTCCTTACTAATAGATACTTTAGCGTGCTATGTGAACCATGGAAGAGTCAACAGTAATGTAATGCACTGTTCAGCATTCTAGAGATACTGTGCTGTTTCCTATCCTTCCAATAGTTTAGTTAGTTACAAATTAACTTGTTTTATTAAAAATATTTTAATTAGTTACAAATCAATTCAAATCTAGACCAGGGATAGAGAATATTCCAGTTTCATGTAGCCCATGACCAAATTTCACATGAAATAGCAGAGAGAGAGAAAGTGTGCATAACATAATGTATGGAATCCTTCTGTCTTGTGAACTCTGTCCACTTCAGGTTTTGTCTTCATTCATTAAAGCAGGATATTCAACTTCTTTTATTTGGGTGATCATCTTCCTTCCTTCCTTCCTTCCTTCCTTCCTTCCTTCCTTCCTTCCTTCCTTCCTTCCTTCCTTCCTTCCTTCCTTCCTTCCTTCCTTCCTTCCTTCCATCCTTCTCCTGGGGAGGGCGGGCATGAGTGGTAACTTAGTAATTGTGATTATGTCATTGGATGGACTGGGGCCCAACCTTTTAGCATTGTGGTAGGGCTCTTGGGGGACTGGAAGTTAATAGAAATAGGTTCAATAAGGCTAAGAGTAGATACTTTAGCATGCTATGTGAAGCAAACAAAAGTCAACAGTAATGTAATGCACTTTTAACAAACCCATGCTGGCTTCTAATAATCACATTGTTTATTTCTAGGTTTTCACTAATCCTCTGCTTAATTATCTTTTCCAGGATTTTCTCAGCTATTGATATCAAGTTGATTGGTCTATAATTTCCTGGATCCATTTTATCCACTCTTTGTAGATTGGAATCACATCAACTCTTTCCTGACATTTCTACTGAATCCTAAATATCTGTATAATGCACCTCTTGGGTGGTGTGGGCAAATGATGTTCTGCACATCATAAAAACATTGCAGAAATGATGTGAAGATGTCATTTGAAATGTCATTATGAAAGTGATATCATCCTGGTTTCTATTGGATGCCTATATATTCAAGTTGATATTACTACTGAATGAAGTGTTGCATTTCTTCTGTTGTAGCTTAGTAGTGTCGAAGGGGACAGAAAGAGCTAATGCACCCTGAGATAACTTGATTTTCTGCAGTTAGGAACATGTTCATCCAAGGGTAATGATTTCAAGAATTCTTTCAGCATTAGCATGAACAGCTAATGCTGTTTGGGGTTTACTTTTTTCAGGTCCCAGAGCAAAGTTATAGTTCCTCTCTTTAACCTTCCATGTAGAATGAACAGAAGGAAGGTTAGAGAGTAAGGGGCGGAGTTGTCAGCGATAATTGATTTTCTAAAATAGTGCTCATTATCCCTGATTTGGTGCTTTGCTATGCTAGTCACAATGAATGTAACACCACAGAGATCAGCCAAGTTCACTCTCATATCCAATTAATGTAATAAAAGAGAAAATCCACCATGACATTTCACATATTAAAATAAATTAGACACATAGACTGTTGCTAAATCCAAATCTTTCAAGTACCTTATGTTTAGGATGAAAAGAAAGAAAGAAGGAAAGAAGAGGTCAGAGGCACAATTGCTTTAGCTCACTATTACTCTTTTGCCTTGAGAAACATTTTTTTTCTTTCTATCTTTTCAGCGAGAAAAGCAGTTTATTCATATGTTGCACAGGCAGGGAGTTCTAGGGAAATGGCAAGGAAAGACATGAGGTGAAAAGTAGCAAGTAGAAAGGCTGACTGGGAAGAAGTAATAATAATGAGAAAATGTCACATTAAAGTTTCAGAGGCACAGTGGCAGCTGCCTCAGCTCTGGGGAGGAGGGGAGACAATAGCAAAACGTAGCATGTAGTATCTTGCTAGCATTCCTGTGGCTGGGACAAGCCTGTACAACCATAAGAAAATTCCTTCCGCCCACAGAACTTGCCTCTTTACCTGTGATTCTTGTAGACTTTCTGTTCATTTACAGCAACAGCCCTTTTGTACTGCAATGATTAGGGCCTAAAGACACTTTAAAATGTTATTATTGAAGCACACAGAGATTTTCCAATTCTTTGGGGAAATTATGATTTATCAAATTGAATGTTCACGTAACAAAAAGATGGGAGGAAATGTTGAAATTTTTAGAAGAGAATAACACAGAAGAGAATAACACAGCCTCAAAGGAAAATAAACACTAAACTCAAAGTTCTTTGTGTTCTTCTGGCCTTACAAGTCAAGAAGTTTGGTTGAGTTAAAACTTTCTAACTACTCCAAATAATATCTTCTAAATAAACTTCTTCACTATAGTTATTATTGAAGACATTTTAAAGAAAATGTTTTAGTTTTTAAAAAAAGAGAGAGCAAGTTGTACCAAAAAGAGGGTAAAAAAGATCTGAATGTAATTGGATAGAGTCATCATAAGAGCCTTTCCTGGTGTGTTGGGTCTGGAACTCCAAATCCCCAACCAGCATTGACTAAGTGCCAGATTGGTGAGTTACTGTAGCTTATTAGAGCTTGGAACAGGGAACAATTGCTGGGTGATAAACTCTCTTGAACAAGAAATGTTTCTATTAGAAGCCAAGGGTTGCATGGCAATATCCTAAGACTCCTATACCTGGGCTTCAAAAGTCTAGATCGCCATTAGATCACAATAGAGGACTCTCTATAGATCTTTGATGGTGCAGATATGGTCACTGTAACAGATTTGGTTTATTTTTAATTGAAAACAAAAACAAAAAAATGATGTTACTCTGTATATCAGAGTAGTAAAAATAATGATTGCTGGATGGGCTAATCTACAGTGAATTATATTTATGACTTTTTCACATTGGAATTTGAGTTCATACAATTTAAGGGAAGAATTACGGTTCATTGAGACAGGACATATCTTGCATTCTCCCACCCCACACCACACACACACAAATCTGATTCAATTCTCCAGCTCTGAAAAGTAGGACTGAAAAAATTCTGTTGCCAACAGTATCGAGTGAACTATATGAACTGATTACACACACACACACACACACACACACACACACACACACACACACACACACACACATGCTGTATAGCACAGTCTCCTATGTTCCCAATATAAAAAACAGGTCTATATATTCATCATGTAATCTAGTTATCACTTCTAAACTTTTCTGAAAAAAATCATTCCCCTCTAGAACTTTAAGAAATAGAATGCAAGTTGTACAGAATGTATGTATGAGTAGACAAAGCATGGAAATCTGGGGTAGGAAAAGATAAACTTATTCCTAATACTGGTATGGATCTCAGTAATACCCTGTTTCCTCCAAAATAAGACATCCCCTGATAATAAGTCCAATCGGGCTTTTGAGTGCATGGCAATAAGGCCAAGCGCTTATTTCAGGGTTCAAAAAAATATAAGACAGGGTCTTATTTTCAGGGAAACATGGTAGTACCATCCTACATGCAGTTCAGGATGATTGTAGTAATGAATTTAGTGCTACATTTCACATTCTTTTGACTTAAGCCACCTAGACTGAAGGTTTGTGGTAAACCTTTTAACATGGTAGAGATTATTTTTTTAATAATGCCCTCCCTCTTGCAAATATTGGTTATGTAAGCTTCAGTTTGGCATGGCTATCTAGGCCTCTCCTAGAAGAACAGAGCAACTTTTAATTAATCATATGCAAATTTGTAGACTATTTCCTTTTGATAATTTAGAATATTTCCAATGAATGAATTTTTGTCTGAGTAGAAAAAGGATGTCAGTTTTATTATTCCAACAAGCTGCTTTTTACTCCTGAATCAGCTGTTTAGTAGAATCTGTCAACTGACAATAGAAATATTAAAAATGAATCCAACACTTTATGTCACTATTTTTGTTGTTTGCCTGGCCATCAGGAAAACCAATATTTTTAAATTGTATTCAATTGTTATAGTTATAATATTGATTTTTGTTTAACAATGCAATGCAATGATCACAATTTTTTAAGTGGAATTGCAACATAAATAATCCACTGCCTGTATCATAGTGTTGTTTTACTATTCCTCCACTCACATAGATATATCAAAAGGAAATGGCAAGCGATCAACCCTCTGGGTTTTTTGTTTTGTTTTGTTTGTTAGCTTGATAATAGAATATGAAAAAAAAATATTTTTATGAGTTCCATTTTGAGAAGAGTTGTAACTGAAAAGATTCTAGATCCTTTTGGTAGGACAGTTAATAATCACCTTAACAATAATTGTATTAAAATTTATTTCTTTTTTCTTTTGATGTTTCTCCTTGTTGCCCTACAGGTTTTTCTTTCTCTAGAAGAAGAAAAAAATCTTCAAATGGACTTAAACTATACTAGTGGGAAACTATTAAATTATGAACATTTGAGACTTGAAGCCAAATCTTCAGAACAAGTCAAGACCCACTTTTATACACTCCTAGTTGTGTGAATAATCCTTTTTCTCTCGTTGTGTCCAACTATCAAAGTCAAAGCAAAGTGTATGAGTAAGGGCTTGCTCCTTACTCCTCCTAAGCCTACAGGGCTGTGCAATGCAAATCAGGGAAGGGAAAAAGAATATTTGTAAATGTTCATTGATGCTGTACTAAATATGTTGTAAATATGACAGATAAGATCAAACTTAAGACATAAAACTGTTAAGTCCCAAAAACAGTACATAGTTTTTGCAACTGCCCAAGGCTTAAACATTAGAAGAGAGCATGAAAAAGGCCCTGAGTTTGAAAAGCATAGGATCATTCCACTGAATTATCTCAGGCTGAAACAATTGGACAGACCTAATGTTTGCTACTGTCACAACTATTCGGGTCAATATTTTGATTGCCTTTTTGATCTATAATATGCTGTGCTCAACCTAGATGGCTGATTTGGAAATGTGAAACTGTTCAACTAAACTATTCACAGGCAAGCCTTTTGGAGATAGTGTTTGGCCTAAATTATTGAAGATGCTGCTAGTAAATATTGATATTTTATTACATGCCATGCAAAAGCTGAAAAATAATCACAAGGACATGAATTATTTTGGATACCAATTAAATGTAACTGTGGATATGCTACATCAGACTATTCCCTATATAAGAAAATATAAACTGAAGTATAATATTGGCAAGCTTTCATCCACATGCATTTCAGATCTGTGGGATCTCAGTTGTTAACTTTTATTCCCAACACTCAGTGATTCTACTTTTACCATGGAGAAGGTTTTGAAAGTAGTCCAAATGTCACAGCGGCTATATATGACAATGGAACCATCACAACCTTTCTCACTCCAGTAACTGTAGTTTTCAGGGAAATTTATCTTGCTGAGAGCACGATTCAAAAGTCATCTTGAAATTTTTGACCCTACTTTAGGGTAGAGAAATAGAAGAGAAGATTTGCAATTACCCAGGGGCAGAAAAATAGTCTGTTTTTCTTGCTGCTACTTGCAGTAGCAAGAAGACACAAGGGAAAGGAGAATTTGCTAACCCTATAGATTTGCATCTTTCACAATGTTCCATACAGTTCAGCTCCTGAACAATGGAGAGACTCATCCCAAAGGTGCTTTTCAAGAGGCAACTGGACTTTCTGTTGTTGTTTTTAAATGTTTCACTTCTCATCTAAGAAGCTTCTTCAGCTCTGACTGGATGGTGGGGAATGGAAGGATTTATACTCCTTGCAGATAGCTGGTCATTTCTTAGAACCGGTAGCGGCAGCGGCGGGAGGCTCTGCCCACCCACCCAGGATGCTTCTGCACATGCGCAGAAGCGTCACGAGCGCATGCGCGAACCGGTAGCAATGGGTTTTAGAACCCACTACTGGTTATCTGTGTCATCAGGGTCACCTGAGTAGTGCAATTGAGTGTGGAGCCTTCTTGGAACTGTTGAAAGGAGTGTGTTGTAGATTGGAGAGAGATGATGTCATATCCCTCCCCCTGTGTTCAGTTTTGACATAGATTGCCTCTTTGACTCATGACCAAAACAGTGTAGAATGTTTAGAGAAAATTCTTAATAGTGGCACTTTTTTCTACTTGTAAGACAAAAATTTACTCCCAGAAATATTTTTCAAGCGACAAGAAAACCAAATCTACTGAGAAATATTCTAGTGTACCTCTAAGGCCTGAGATAGCTTTTATTAAATTAGCAATAATTACTAATAACCACCTGACTCAGTTGAAAATGCATGTTATAAACAATAGTCATTACAAAAAAATCTATGCTTAGGAGTAAGTAATTTTGTGAAAGGGAATGTTGTATTGTATCTGAAATCCTCAAAAATACCTCAGTTCAATATCACCATGATGCTCATTTCAAATGTCATTTCATTATGGCAAAATATGTTCTTTGCTATTATGGACTCATCTAGGAAAGCATAAACACATGAAACAATATTTAACTTTCAAATCATAAATTTGTGGTTAGCTTTACATGACAAAATGTCAGGCTCTATGTTTCAAATATATTTAGCATTTGAAATATATTTAGCATTTGTAAAACATGCATGAAAAGCAAAATACTAAAATTTGAAAAGAGAATACAGAAAAACAACAGAACAGTAATGAAAGATAAGCCTATAGTCAAATAATACAATTCCTACAAAATAGATTTAATTTTTTTTGCCTCCACAAATTAAAAAAAGCAGCAAGCTTCTTGCAGGAACCTGTGTGTTATTTTCAGATGCAACATGAGACTCCCAATTTGACTTCACTTGCAATCTCTTATAACAGATTACACAAAGTACAGCTCATTGCAAATTTCTTATCACCTCAAAGGGAATATTTTATCAGTCAGTAAGAGGTGCTTCTGTTTTCCATAGACATTTTATTCAGAACAAATAAAGAATAAAAAAGCAGGGAACATCTTTTAGCTCTTATTTGACTTCTATCCAGTATTGTGAGATTACTTCCATATGGTTTGGATTAAATGACAGCCTGTTAAACCCCCATGCACTCATTTAGCATCAAGAAAGCTCTACCCTGATGGTTAATCTATGAATATAGAATTAGATGCTTATTAGTATAAAACACTGAATAATCTCTTAGTAGCTTCATATGGATGTCATAAGAGAGAGAGAGACAAAACCAAGGATTATTGAACATATTGAATATCTAGTGCTATTTCCAAAGGCAACAAAGTAACATTGCCATTTAATAGTCTTTGATAAACTTCAGCAGACCCATTGAAGGACTAGATTCAGCAGGTGTTCAAGGAGAGTTATCATAATTATGTGTTGTCTTATATTTACATCTCTCTCTCTCTTACTCCTTCCAAAAGAAGTTGCATCTGTCAAGATCAGTAAAACTTAGTCCCAAAACAAAGCCATGTATGTCCAGCTAATTTTGAGAAATGATATGGTGTATTTCCTCTGCTAATACACAATTAGTTGCTTTCCCCACAAAGGGAAGGTTTGGAATGTGCCTAAAGCTGATAAATAATGGCTATCTAAATATGATTTTTGCCAAAGCAGGCTAATAGCTGTCTCTTTTAATAAAAGAGGAACTTTCAATTTTCATCTACAAAGTTTCTATCCTCCATTTAACTAATATCCTCTACCAGAATGGAGGCAGATCTAAAAATACCAACATAACTCAAAGTTCTTTTGACATTTTGGTGTGAAAAGGAGGCCAAAGCTGAACTGATCCAAACAAATTACAACAGGGAGTTCTCCTGACATCCCTAGGCCATATTCTGTTTAAAATATTGTAAGCAAGTCTAACTAGAATTAAGCAACTTTGCCAGCCAAGAAATTGAGCAAAACCACCATTACAGCAAGTTGTAGATGCCTCACCCTTCGGATTCTCCCTTGGGCACAATAGTCATTTCATAAACTGTAGGAACTCAGTGAGACATAACTTTGCTGATGCAGTTGTGGGGCAGAATTATTATTTCTTTGCCCTCAAAATTTTGAGGTATGCTTGATCAAATCTAATTGTATACCAATTGCATTATTACTTCCAGACTTATTCCATCTATCATAGTTCCAGTTTATATCCTTGGAATGGAAAATTAGATAATTTTCAGTTTAGTTTGCACCAAGCACAATCCTCTATATCCAATTCAGAGCAAGCACACAGGCCATTCATGTAAGATAGCAAAAAAAAAAAAAAGATTATTTTTTATGAAACATTGCAAATAAAGAAAAATATTAACTAGAAAAATGGGATAAAAGGAACAGACAGAGACATGAATAACAGACAAGAATGTTACATTATCTCTATATTTCTATATAGTATCAGATGGTCACTAAGTGAATATGTGACTAACAGAGTGTGAGCACAGATTTTACTGGTTGCTGCTCTCTCATTGTGATAAAATTCTCTCATACAGTTGCTGTCAGGTGCATGAAATTTGGTCATAAATAGCAATAGCAATAGCAATAGCACTTAGACTTATATACCACTTCATAGTGCTTTACAGCCCTCTCTAAGTGGTTTACAGAGTCAGCATATTGCCCCCAACAATCTGGGTCCTCAATTTTACCCACCTCAGAAGGATGGAAGGCTGAGTCAACCTTGAGCCTGGTGAGATTCGATCTGCCAAACTGCTGGCAGCCGGTGATCAGCAGAAGTAGCCTGCAGTACTGCACTCTAACCACTGCGCCACCGCGGCTCATCAAATGTGACATTGATCAGATGATTATTTTTATTACTATTGCTATATTACTATATTACTATTGTATTTTTACAATTGGTCACTAACCAAGGTAGTTGCTAATTGAAAAGCAGGTGTATATGCATATTTTTATTGAGAACCAATTCAGACATTATCTATGCCATCTGAAGGGTCAATGCAGCTGCCTGTCCCTATTGACACTTCCCTCCAGCTGCCCACCTATTATTTTCCCCACTTATACTTCTATTACTAGTTTACCCATGCTCAGTGCCAATGTGTCCAGAGACTTAGGTTAATATAACCTTCCATGTATTAACTGGTCCCACTCACAATTAATATTTGTCACAAGAGTTAACATGTCTGCCCACAGTCATGAACATACCTATCTATTCATTCTTCTCACTGTAGAGATGAGCGTGTGCACTGTCAATTTATCTCCATCCCATAAGAACAGTTTCTAAGAGTGGGGGGGGAACCTTTCTATCAAGATCTACCTAATGATTGTAAATATATACAGAGGAATAAATATAAACTCTTCGCAATTGTAGTCTTCATGATAAAGAGGTGTAGAAAATGTAGTTCTCTGATTTGCTGCTCTCATGTTTCATCATTGGCTACCTTAGTAGAAACTGATAGGAATTGAAGCTCAGCAACATAAGAAGGATCCTGTGTTACCTATCCCTCATTAAATAAGCAAAAGAATTAGAAATATTGCTGCAAAATGACAATTCTTATTATAGATAAAAATAATAAACAAACTGCATAGGTCATAGTATTGCTAAAATACCTGCATTTCAATGAGGTAAGAAAGTGGAAAATAGTATTAATGAAATGCTCCAAGCCTACAGAAGAAAATCAGGATGGAAAACTAATAACAGTTCAATAAATCACTGTGTTTCAGCCTAGCATGGTAACAACCAGAGAGTAGTTTATGCAAGTTTTCTTCCTGTTGCCTATTCTTATATTAGTTTATTAAACTTTTCTGGTAAGAGAGTTTCAGTTCACCTTGCAGTGGCTTCCAAATTCCAGGCAGAATTTCTGGAAAAATAAATCATATGCCCCTTAGCACTTCCAAACATGAAAAGATGTTTTTAAAACACAGAGAACAAAAAGTGGCAGAGTTTGTAAGTTTTCTTCCAGAGGATGACCCAACCCTTCCCAAAGATACAAATCAAAGCAATAATCTGTAGGTATGACTAATACTGTTCCTTGTGCAGAACGCTTTGTATTCCTTTGTTGTTAAGGAAACTTCATTCCAAGCTCTCTAATAACTGGGTCCCCCAGGTAACTGTAATCAAAACATAGGACCAGATTTATGGAACATTATTTTATTTTCATGACAGATGCCCACTCAACTGGCACCAGAGATAATAAAACATACTTTTAGAACTAGCTGTGTGTTATTACCGTCTCACATAATGATTGTTTTAAGCTAGTTAATTCCTTTCAGTAGTAAGATTTGTAGTGTTGGAGCAAGTTGGTGAGTGAGCGCTACCAATCCTGCTAGTTATCTTAGCAATACTTATGTTTAAAGCTCACCTCACACAACAAGCACTGAAAGTTATTTACATACCTGCCTATTGTACTTAATTTTTTTAATAGAGTATATACCCCAACTTTCTGTCAATTCCAAGACTGAAGGTGGCTTACAATAAAACATACAAAGTAGAAAAGATTGCAAACTTAATATAATCAATGAAATTAAAACCAGTCGTTGAGATAATTGACAAAAGCTTGCTGAAAGACAAATCCTAAATCCTGGAAAAGTAGGAGCCAAATATTTCTTGGTGGAACATAGCCGTAGCCTGGGAGCAATTCAGGAGAAGGTTTTATTTTTGCATATCTGATAATCAAGCTTCTGGCAGCAAGGACATCTTCAGAAAGCTGTCTCCTGCAGCAGAAGTAACTGGGCACATTCAGAGTTGGACACACAGATAATTAAACCTAAGCCATTTAGGACTTTAAAGGCTAAACATTAAATTATATCTGGAAGGAAATGTTTAGAACTGTACTGTACAAACATAATACAATCCAAATTATTTGTATCAGTCAACAGCATGGATGCTGCATTTTGCACCAACAGTAATTTCCCAACATTTTTCAAAACTCATTAAAGTACATCACAGTAGTTAAGATGAATATAACCAAAGAGTTGAAAGTCAGACTGATTCTGAAAAGGAACATGTTGGGTACATCATTTCTAATTGAACAAATGTTCATCTTGCCACAATTAATGCTTGTAAATCCAGTGATAGCTCCCATATTGTAAACCTGCTCTGTCTGAGATAATGCAAACACATTCAGAACAAATACCACCTCAGTCCTAGAGTCCGACTTTTGCCTATTTCGTCTGGATTTAATTTTAGTGTATTCTGCTTTACCTAACCATATGAAGGTTAGACAATATTCCTTTTCTTGTAATTAGATAATAGTGAGCAGTATTGCTGGGGGGTATTCAGCTTAATGATTGCATCCCCCTCCAAAGCTGCATATTATCTCCCCTAATGGTTCCATGTAGATCACTGATTTCAAATTCAAATCACCATGAGGGTCCATAGAATATGTTAATTAGCCTGAGAGCAGTACCACTTTCAGGCCTTCAGTAAGAACATCTAGTAGTAAAAAATGAAGCATACTGTGAATGTTATATGCATGATGCCAGATAGTAATTAGGACAGACCCATAGGATGTGAAATCCTGAGCCACTCCTGATTGGCAACCTCAGCATGAACATTAAAAACCCCAAGGAAAAGAAATCAAAGACAATCTAGTGCGACATCACATACTATTCCAGCTTGCCCATGAAGAGACAATTGGGGAGCAGAGTAGGTGTTATAGTAACATTTCTGTCTCAAAGAAAGGGTCTCTACCACCCAAATGTAGCTACAAATGTTCATAATTTTGACAGACCGTTAGATGGAGCCACACCACTTCCCAACTCTCCAACACTAGCCTGATGGATCATAGAGCACCTTGGCAGATCACACTGAGAAAAGCTGCCCTCTTTTTTAGCCAGATCTCTAGAATATATAACATTTCATCATCTTCATTCAGGGTTAAATCCTGGAAAAACTTTTTACCAGCAATTCATCTGACATTAGAAAGAAGAACATCTGGATTGGAGTGCCCACTATCACTGTCACTTACATTTTTTTGGTTAGACTGCAACCTGAATAGAAGTATGGTTGATATCAGCCTACCCTGCTTTCCTTTGTGGGACAAGTTGTGGCCTTCCACCAATTTGCATAATTCTTTCCAATACTCATATGAGGCCAATTCGCTATATTGTGCTGTTTATAATGGCTAGCATAAGTCTATCATATATATTCTGCAAATCTCTGAACAACTTACTAGGTAGATACAAAAGCACTCTTTAATGCCATTTTGTGGTTGCCTAGATGATTTCCAAAATCTATTACAGCCCTTACATTCTATGATTTTATAATGGAGATATGTTTAGTACTAAGTTGTTTTTGGCACAAGATGTTAATAAATTACCCTTTAGATAAAAACAAGATAGAACAAGCATGTTGATATAAAAGATATGCTTATTAGTAAGCCCTACACATTGTCACTTAAAACTTAGTCTTCAGCAGATACTCATTTCAAATAAATAAATATATAATTATAGAAAGAAAAAAACCAGAAATACATACAAAATTTTGTGTTTCAGTATGGTGTGTACAAAGCCTTCAAAAATGGTACTTCACCTGGAAGAGCACAAGTACCTATTTTTGAATTATTAAGAGTTGCATTGTTTTCAAGGCTGACATAACTGTTCATGAATGAATTATAGTCACACAACCACTATCATTACTTTTGCAAATAGAGAAAAATGAGAACAGCTTTACAAACTTTGCAAACACCTTTGAGAAATATTATTCATTTGCATATGCTCACTCACACCCCTACATATCAAACTTATCATTAAAATACAACTTTACAATTAAAATTATGCAACAGTGAATTCAAATTTCATTCACTGTTCTCATCAACAACCTTCAAAACCAAGCAGTGGAGAATGAAGATATTATCTCATCACTTGGACACATATCTTCCCAACTACTTTTGGCCACAGTCATTCATACAGAGACTATCTACAAGAACAAAGAAAAAAAAACCATACAACAGAAAACAAAACTCATTCAAGTCACCTGGAATTTAAGTACAGCTTAACCTTCCTCCAGCTAGCACTCTTCAGAAATGTTGAATTATAAACCCCAGTTTCCAGCCAAAATAATAACTGGGATTGTGGGAACAAACACATCTAGAAAACGTTAGATTGGGCAATTGATTCTGTTGAATTCACTCTCTGCATCCACAAATATATGGCTCAGTCAATTTGAAGACTCTGCCAGTTTTCCATGTTCCTGATGACAAATCTCTTTCTACTTGTTTTATGAAGATTCAGATCAAACAAGATAATCTTTTCACCTCCCTGAAAATTTGTATTTGCACATTCTTTGAATTCAGATACAATATTTGGGCTTGCTTTAATTCATTTACTAAGAAATCCTGTAATATGAACCAGACCAACTCCTTTTATCTGCCAGTGAGAATTTTGTTTTTGGTGTATTTTGTTCAATTCATGTATTTGTTCAACTCAATAATGTTCTGCAGTAAATATCCACTAATATTTTTCTACTAAGGTAAATAATTCCAGTGCTAGTGCCACTTATACTACCCAGGAAATCTGAGAAGATAATATCATAAAATAACAATGACCTTGTTATAGCTTCTATTCAAACCAAAGGATCTTTCTGTACCTTATGATATGATCCTTGAATGTATGTTTCTAAATAATGCAAATTATACCTTATTAGAATAATACCTCCATGTACTGTATATATGAAGGCCAATATGTCATATTATTCAAACGACAAAATAAAATAAAATATATTGTATTTTAACTGTGTGTGAACAGTGTGTCCCAAATAAAAGTAACACGTGGTCATCTTAAGAGCAACAAAGTTACTATTATTTGTGGCATGTAATTTACACACCAAATAATTATACTGTGGAATAAACTATGCCTGAAAGTTCTGTCTGATCACATCACTGCAGTGGCTTTTCTTATTTTTGTTTGTAAGAAACAATCCCTATCTTGCAAAGAATTACTTTGCATTTGGACACCTAAGGGAATTACTCTGGGCAAGATAATTAATAGTATGCATCCAAGAGTTGAGTTGAGATTGACTCAATGGGCGGAAAGCAATACAATGTATGGAGATAAGAAAAACAGAATTAGAAGAATGGCTTAAAAGAGATTGCCTGGCCTTTATCAGTTCTGCAGGTTCTTTTGAATTTATTTGAATATATATACCCTTTATAGATTATGTTTTCAACTGTCAGCTCTAACGGACTGACTTCTTTGATTTCTTTTGGTTGTTGTTGAATGCTAAAGAGTGAAAGGGGAGGGAAACCATCTCTTCAGCAGTTCAAGGATTTGTAGACATAGCTTTACATTTTATATTTGTAGACATAGAAACCCTCCCATTCTACCACCTCTTACAATACTAGACAACACAGTATCAACAGTAGAGACCTTCAAATTTCTAGGTTCTATCATATCTCAAGACCTAAAATGGTCACTTAACATAAAAAACGTCATCAAAAAAGCACAACAAAGAATGTTCTTTCTGCGCAAACTCAGGAAGCTCAAACTGCCCAAGGAGCTGCTGATACAGTTCTACAGAGGAATTATTGAGTCTGTCATCTGCACCTCTATAACTGTCTGGTTTGGTTCTGCAACCAAAACAAGACAGACACAGACTTCAGAGGATAATCAGAACTGCAGAAAAAACAATTACTGCCAACCTGCCTTCCATTGAGGACCTGTATACTGCACGAGTCAAAAAGAGGGCCGTGAAAATATTTACTGACCCCTCACATCCTGTACATAAATTGTTTCAACTCCTACCCTCAAAACTACGCTATAGAGCACTGCACACCAGAACAACTAGCCACAAGAACAGTCCCCCCCCCCCATGCCATCACTCTGCTAAACAACTAATTCCCACAACACTGTTAAATTAACTACTAAGACTGTATTACTATTATTCTTCTCAT